>JXCR01131486.1:138065-153425 GCA_002079205.1 Phalaenopsis hybrid cultivar
TATATATATATATATATATATATATATATATATATATATATATATATATATATATATATATATATATATATATATATATATATATATATATATATATATTAAAAGAGCTGCTCATGGCTCCTTACGCGTTAATAAAAAAGAGGTTACAAAGTTTGGGAGAGATAGTGGATCCCCAACTAAATGCAAAAATACATCAAGTTCCTAGGTGTTCCACTTTCCACAGTACAACTCCACGCTAATAAGACTAAATAACTCAAGAAAAAAACCAAACATAAAATACATGTAATCATCCAAAATGTATACTAACACATATTATACCCAAAAAAATTACATGTACACCACATTCCCAAACTTCAGTAGTGACGAGCAGCCAAATCGTAGTAGAGGCTTGAAGTTCCATTGAGGAATGCAAATATAACACTCGGAACCTATGTCCAAACGCAAGCAAAACTCAAAGGAAAAGTTAGCGTCAAAAGGATATAACTTTGAGATATAGTATGGTAGAGCTTCAAGCCACAACATATCGCTAATTAATAGATAAATAGATACCTTCCCCAGCCTGATAGAGATCCCAAATCCCACCTCTGAAGCAGTGAAAATATTATATCCAAACTGTATATATATATATATCCCGAAAATACCAAGCAGCAAGGATCAGTAAGACCCAAAAAATTCCACGCTATAAAACAGGGAGACCTCAAAGAAAAGGAAACTCTAGGTGCAATAAATTTACTCCCCAAACAAGGATCAAGCAATATAAAACCGCAACAGTCATCATTAGAAACAAAACACAAGCAAAATAGATGGTGAAAAGGTGACCACAAAACAGCTCAGATATAAACCATTAAACTTGCTATCTTCTGAAATAAGGCACATTAATTAAATCCCCGTTTAAAAGAATTTGAAGGTGAGGCGGAGGCAAAACCCCAACCATAATTCTTTGCAGGCCTTGCTTAGCCAACCACTCAGCAACAGAATTACATTCCATATAAATGAAGTCAACTTATATAAACAAATTGTGCTTTTTTATATAATCATGTATCATGTTAAGCAAATAAATGACATTCCAGGTAGGGGCTGTGATCTGATTGAAAATGTTAAAGAGTGCCTTAGAGTCCGTCTCAATATGTAAAGCATGAAAATGAAAAAAAAACAACAATATTTAATGCATTCCATAGAGAGTAACACTCAACCTCCAGAGGTGATGAGGCACAAACTGGCGAGGCAAAATAACAAAGGCAGCTTCCCATAGAATTTTGAAAAATGCCACCCATCCCAGCAGCAGTTAAAGTCCAGCTCCCATCCATATTAAGTTTAATCCGACCATCAGAGGGGGGTTTCCATCGTAAAAGGAAGGATAAATAAATCAACTCCTCAAAATCGGAATTCAACTCTTCTCAATTCTTTCATTCCCATTATCAACCTTCAACTCTTCTCAATTCCTTCATTCTCATTATCTAGAGGAAGGATAAATGAAGAGCCCAAAGAAGCTCAGAATCAGAGTGCCTTTGGGAAGGAGACCATCTCTATTTATAAGGGTCGAGTTGGTTTTTGTCTGAGCGGCTTATCTGTGCCAAACTGATATGACGTAGAAATCGGATAGCCTGCAGTTAGGCACAGTCTGTTGTAATAGGTCAACCAGATAGTTGGTACATGACAATTGGTATTTGACAAATCAACTCGACCGACCCCCGATAACTGGTATTTAGCAAGTCAACCTAATACCTGTTACTCAAAAAGTCAACCCATAGGTCAACCCAACAATAGTGTTTGTTAATAATAATGAGTATTTTGGCCCTCTAAGCCTCTTAATACATATCTTCTACATGCCCATGAACCCCATTTGTTAGTATACTAAATATAAATATCTTGATTTGACATATCTATTGGTGTTAACATAGAAGGCAAATAGATGTCTTAAAATACATCTTTTATTTTAATAATAAAAGGTTGGCTTATCTTATAGAAATCATTAAATATTCATATGCTAAAATTTATAGCATATTGGTTGTAAATAAAAGTAAAGAATTATGATGTCATTAGGGACAAATTAGGAAGATTCTTATCCTAAACTAGTTTAGCTAAATTAATTTTTTTTCTTAATGAAGATGATTTGTTAATTTATAATTAGTTGAGAAGAACACAAGGGAGAGGATGGTGCATGTACGGGTGCAATGTATCTCTCCAATTGGCAGAAATTATTCTTAGCATGGGTCTTCATGCATTTATTGCTTGCACGTGGACATTTGAAGATAGGGGTGAGCTATGGAGCCATGAGGAAAAATTGGATTCAATTAATACATGCTTTAAAATTTCATAAAATTATTTATAAATGAATGATTAATATTAATGTTTGTATTATAATTAACACCAAATAAATTCAAAATTTTGAAATTCAACCCACTTAATTTATGATTAAATATGAAAATAAAATTTGGTTTAGGAATGTTGTGAGATATGTACTTCATGACATAGAAATGATGCACAAAGAACACAAGCAAACACAGATCGTTTACGTAGTTCGATCCAATTGGATCTACGTCCACGGGAGGGAATCAATCAAACAGTTCACTAAGACAAAAGAAATGAAGAATACATAGCCTATACATAGAGATGATGCCTCATCTTCCTTCTATGGCCTCCCTCTCAAGCGACACCTTGATACAAGGCCTCAAGATGCTCTCCTATATTCCTTCTATGGCCTCCCTCTCAAGTGACACCTTGATACAAGGCCTCAAGATGCTCTCCTCCCTCTCGCTCTTTGGTTATTCTCTTCTCCTTTGTGGTAGCTTAAGATCTCTTCCCTTGCTCTCCTAAGCCTCACCATTCACTCCTCCTTTGTGGTAGCATAAGATATATTCTCTTGCTCTCCTAAGCCTTACACCCTCTCTATTTATAGAAGCAAGAGAGTGGTAGGTGGGAGGTAGGTGAGCGGTAGGTGAGATGTGGTAGGTGAACGGTACCACATTACAAAAGTGCTCTTTTACCTTAGTTCATTAATTGAGGGTCAAAATAACAATTCTCCACCTTTACCCTCAATTGTGGTGAGCGGTACAACATTACAAAAGTATTATTTTACCTTAGTTTAATAATTGGGGTCAAAATAACAAGGAAAAAAAATAAAAAAAAATGATTGCAACATTATAGACATCAACATCTCTTCAAATTTTTATTTATGAAAGTCTCCTTCATTAGGTATGTCCTTCCATTTATGCTAATTATTTATTTATTTGTTGTTNTAGGGTGAATTTTTGAGCCTCAGCCAAAGTTTTGATTTCCAGATCAGTGAACACAGCAGCCACCTTGCCTCCTTTTTCTACATAAGGCTTTCACATAGAGGCAATCTCCTTTACCAAGAGTAGCCTCATGATAGGCTTGGGAAGACTAGATTCTCAACATTTTGCAATGTTTCAAAACCTTTTCTCACCACATCAGCAAAAGTGGCTTTAGACCATTGGATGTTAGTTTCTAAATTAATGGGAATTGGAGAGGCCATTAAGAACAACCACAACAAACACAGGTTGGGCAAACAGAGAAAAGAACCAATGGAACAGTAACTGAAAAACTCAAGAGAGAACAACAACAGAAAATAGAATTTCAAACCAGTGAAACACCTCCTGGAAGTTGTAGAAGGGTGAGGAGAAGCACAATCACAGTCAGGGATGGTTAGAGGGAAGCAGGACAACACCATTGAGATAGAAACCCTAGCAGAGCTAGGGAAGCAGCCTCCACCATGAAGAAAATTATATATATATTGTTGACCTCACTTTTGGTTGANCGGTTGTGATGTACGAAGAATGTAATGTAATTTGATAGGCATGATAGGGATAGAAGGTGTAATTTTCTTCATGGAATTGTGGGTTCGAATAATGCATATTGTTCTTTGGGCTCATGGTCCATTTATGAAAAAAGAAATATTTTATGAGACTTTAGCTGAATAAAATCATCCAATATAATTGATATTTCAAGCTTGGCTTTCCTATAGATGTTGAGAATGTTGGAGAGATGTTGAAGAGATGGTGGCGATCGAACGACGAAGGGCGAGTGATGGTTATCGGATGATTATTGGTAGAGTCGTAATTGAGTTGAGTCGAGCTTAGTATTGTTGGATTGGACTTGATCCAATTGGTTGTATTCTAAGTTGTTCATGTTTGGTACGAGCTTGAGCGAAGCTTTCACATATATGTTTATATTTTGTCTGATCAAATTAAATTATAAAAACACATGCTTATTTCCTTAATTGAATTGTTCGTATTAATTAAATGAGTACTTCAAACAAGTTGATAAACAATTTAAAATTTGAATGAGTATTGGATTTTCAAATGAAGTTATCAACTAATATCTCTACAAATCTGAATGAATAAACAATTGAATAAAATAGCTAGTTTGCTCCAATTAACTAAAAAATAATAAGTTGCAAGTTTTTTGTAATAAGAAAATATAAATAAGTACTAACAAATCATTTAATTGAGGTAAGAAAATAATAAAGAAGTGTATTAAATTATATATATAATTTATATAAATTATAAGATATTAATATTAAATATATTAATAAATAAAATTCATTTAAATGTTATATCATATATGGTAAGTTTCCATCAAATTTACTATAAATTAGTTAACAAGTAATGACTTATTGAACAACAAATAATTTTGTTTGTGAACTTAAATAAATGATTAAGATTGTAATTAAATTTAGTTAATTTAATCTTTGAGTTCTTAAAGATTATTTAAACTCCAAGAGAGCTTTTACTGTTCAATCCTTAGTGTTAATTTTCTTTATCATGGATTACTCCACCCATATTTAAATATTTTAATAATTTCAAAATTGAGTGATTGTAAGCATATTGAATTTTTGCCGTCAAGCCACTCATAGTGACTATAAGGTACAAATTTGAATTGGGTTCATTTAGGTTCGGATTGGGTCAATTTTGAAGTCATCGGGTTCATCTAATAGAAAATGATAATCTGATTATTAGTTTGCTGAAATCAATGCTTAGATGATTTAAAAATTAATTTAAAATGTTATAATTGATAGAAAAAATAATGAATTCAATGCAAATAATAATAAATTTTGTTTATTATCTAAAGGAAATAAAAAACAAGGACAAGTATGGATCATATTTTGACTAAATTTTGGTCACGATGTGTTCCATGAGTTCTTAATTTATTTTGAAATGTGAGCGATACAAGGAAAAATGTTATTACATAATTTTCTCCAAAATTAATTTTTAGAAGGAGGTCTATTAAGTAATTTAGTCTATAAAAGCATATTTAGTTTCAATTTTAATCAACCTTCAACTCTTCTCAATTCCTTCATTCCCATTATCTAAAGGAAGGATAAACGAAGAGCCCAAAGAAGCTCAGAATCGGAGAGCCTTTGGGAAGGAGACCATCTCTATTTATAAGGGTCGAGTTGGCTTTTGTCTGAGCGGCTTATTAGTTCCAAACTGGTGTGACGTAGAGAGCGGATTGCCTGCAGTTAGGCACAGTCTGTTGTAATAGGTCAACCAGATAATTGGTACATGACAATTGGTATTTGACAAATCAACTCGACCGACCAACTCGATAACTGGTACTCAGCAAGTCAACCTAATACTTGGTACTCAACAAGTCAGCCCATAGGTCAGCCCAACAATAATGTTTGTTAAGAATAATGAGTATTTTGGCCCTCTAAGCCTCTTAATATATATCTTCTACATGCACATGAACCCCATTTGTTAGTATACTAAATATACATCTTGATTTGTCATATCTATTGGTGTTAACATAGAAGGCAAATAGATGTCTTAAAATACATCTTTTTTATTAATAATAACAGGTTGGTTTATCTTATAGAAATCATTAAATATTCATATGCTAAAATTTATAGCATATTGGTTCTAAATAAAAGTAAAGAATTATGATGTCATTAGGGATAAACTAGGAAGATTCTTATCCTAAACTAGTTTAGCTAAGTTAATTATTTCTCTTAATGAAGATGATTTGTTAATTTATAATTAGTTGAGATGAACACAAGAGAGAGGATGGTGCACGTACGGGTGCAATGTATCTCTCCAATTGGCAGAAATTATTCTCAGCATGGGTCTTCATGCATTTATTGCTTGCATGTGGACATTTGAAGATAGGGGTGAGCTATGGAGCCATGAGGAAAAATTGGATTCAATTAATACATGTTTTAAAATTCATAAATTTACTTATAAATGAAAGATTAATATTAATGTTTGTATTATAATTAACACCAAATAAATTCAAAAATTTTGAAATTCAACCCACTTAATTTATGATTAAATATGAAAATAAAATTTGGTTTAGGAAATAAAAAATTAAAAAAAAAATGATTGCAACATTATAGACATCAACATCTCTTCAATTTTTTATTTATGAAAGTCTCCTTCATTAGGTATGTCCTTCCATTTATGCTAATTAATTTATTTATTTGTTGTTTTATGAATGTCATGTAGGAAAAATGATATGCTCCTTAATTAAAGGGGTAATTATCATTTAACTAAGTTAAGATTTATTAAATAATACAGAGTCTTTGAAGAAATCCACAAGGTTTATGCGTGCAATTTTAATTTTTTTTTTTTTCGAAATTAATAATGAAACTACCGTTTATTTTAAATGATATAATAAATATATTTTTTTTAATTTAAAAGATTCTTTAATATAAATATGTGGTAATTATATGTATCAAATATATCTAGAACATGAAGGCTGTCANGTGCAATTTTAATTTATTTATTTTTTCTAAATTAATAATGAAACTAGCGTTTATTTTAAATGTTAATTCCTTAGAAAAGATTAACTTATAAGGATATTTAAGGTTTTAAACCTAAAGTATTAATGATAGTTTAAAGTTTCAATGATTAATTTGAGGTGAACTAAATGATATAATCAATACATTTTTTTTTTTAATTTAAAAAATTCTTTAATATAAATATGTGGTAATTATATGAATCAAATATATCTAGAACATGAAGGCTATCAAAATGGCTCGTTGTTCTCGAACAGCTCGTGTTCGACTCGTTAAGAAGCTTTTGTTCGGCTCGTTTGCTAAATTAATGAGCTGAACAAGAACATCACGAAAAAATATTTGTGAGTAGAATTTAAAAAAAATGAATTGACTACAATGCTACAAAGATTTATAATCAATTAAAAAGTATTAATTAATAAAATAGAATAAAAATTATTAAATTAGATTCAAATGATGTTTTAAATCTTGTCCCANCAAGTTTCAATGATTAATTTGAGGTGAACTAAATGATATAATCAATATATATTTTTTTATTTTAAAAGATTCTTTAATATAAATATGTGGTAATTATATGTATCAAATATATCTAGAACATGAAGGCTGTCAAAATTGCTCGTTGTTCGCGAACAGTTCGTGTTCGACTCGTTAAGAAGCTTGTGTTCGGCTCTTTCGCTAAGTTAACGAGCCGAACAAGAACAACACGAAAAAATATTTGTGAGTAGTATTTTTAAAAAAAATTAATTGACTACAATGCTACAAAGATTTATAATCAATTAAAAATATTAATTAAGAAAATAGAATAAAAATTATTAAATTAGATTCAAATGATGCTTTAAATCTTGTCTCAATCCTTAACATCTTATGACTACGAGATTAGGGTTGTCAAAACGACTTTTTGTTCTTGAACGGCTCGTGTTCGGCTCGCTAGGCAAAAAAGCCGAACGCGAACACACTTTTTGCTCGAAATATAAACGAGCTGAGCCTGGGCTCGATCGTGTTCGGATCGTTTACACCCCTAAACACAACTAACATTAATAGCTTTAAATTTTAAATTTGATATAAATTTGTCATAACTATATATTATCATAAACAGATAAATAACTATGTATATATATATATATATACATATATATATATTAAAGTGCTATTATAATATTCTCACATCCCATAGTCCATGTAATATTTTCGTTGCTCAAAACTCATGGCCCAATTTGTCATTTTGGCATTCCAATAGCAGCTTCTTTTTGCAAAATGTGGAATCAAGCACGTACCACATGAAAAAATAATCTTGAATATTACAATTTTGTACTGATTTGTAAATTTCATTTTACAATTTGTCTGTCTAGATTCAAAGCTACAACAACAACAACAACAACAACAACAAAGCCTTAATCCCACTACGTGGGGTCGGCTACATGAATCCTNTTACTGGTAAGTGACAATTCTTTCCAAAAATTAGCCTGTAAGGAGACATTCCAATAGAAGTTTTATAAGCAGTCCTGTAAGCCCATAATACAGTATCCAGTCTAGTAGACCAATCTACTATACTAGGGTTTACAGTCTTCTCCAGTATTTGTTTAATCTCTCTATTAGAAACTTTATCTAACTCACTGATCTGAGGGTGATAGGAAGTAGAGATTTTATGAATAACATTAAACTTTTCTATCAATCTCTAAATGTATTTATTCATGAAATGGGATCCTCTGTCAGTGATAATCACTCTCGACATTCCGTATCTAGTGAAAATATTTTTCATTAAAAAACTTAAAACACTTTTAGCGTCACAACAAGGTAAATCTTGTGCTTCAATCCACTTTGAAATGTAGTCTACTACAACTAATATGTATAAGTTCCCAGATGAAGGAATAAATGGTCCCATGAAATCCAATCCCCAAAAGTCAAAGATCTTAACATAACATGAAATTCAGAGGCATTTCATTTCTTCTAGATATATTGCCTACTCGTTGACATCAATCCACAAATGAAGGAATAAATGGTCCCATAAAATCTAATCCCCAAACGTCAAAGATCTCAACTTCTTAAATTCAGAGGCATTTCATTTCTTCTAGATACATTGCCTACTCGTTGGCATTGACCACAGGTTTTTATGCATCTGTAAACACCTCTAAAGAGAGTAGGCCAATGGAATCTAGCTTGTAAAATTTTATAAGCTGCTTTATCAGTTCCAAAATGTCCTCCAAATTCAGAATCATGACATTTTTGAATAATTAGTTCAGTTTCTTCATAAGGTACACATCTTCTCATAATAAAATCCTTACATTGTTTATATAAATAAGGCTCATCCCAAAAATATGCTTTTGCATCATGAATGAATTTTCTTTGATGTTGTAATGCCACCATAGGTGGCAAAATATCACTTACAATATAATTAACAATATCAACATATCATGGTATTTTCCACTCATTAATATTATAGAGTTATTCATCTGAGAAGCTGTCCGTAATTTCATTGTAGGTGTCAGATAATTCATGATATTCTAATCTCGATAAATGATCAGCAGTTTGATTATCAGTTCCCTTTCTATCAATAACCACAAAATTAAATTCTTGCATCAAAAGTATCTATCAACCTTGGTTTAGCATCCTTCTTTTGCATTAGATATTTAATAGCAGATTGATCAGTATGCGTTAACCTTAGTTTGACATCCTTCTTTTAAATCAGATATTTAATAGCAGAGTGATCAGTATGCACAACACATTTAGTCCCAATTAAATAAGATCTAAATTTGTCAAAAGCATACACAATAACCAGTAACTCTTTTTCAGTAACAATGTAGTTATATTGAGCAACGTTAAGAGTTTTACTAGCGTAGTATATAACTTTAAAAATCTTATCATACCTTTGTTCAAGAACAAATCCAATATCATAATCACTTGCATCGCACATCAGTTCAAATGGTTTCTCCCAGTTAGGTGAAACTATCTATTATAGGGGCTGTGATTAATTTTTCTTTTAATAACTCAAAGAAATTTAAATAGTCTTGAGTAAACTCAAATTTCTTGTCCTTTTCTAAAAGTTGGCATAGAGGTTTGGTAATTTTTGAAAAATCTTTAACATAACTACTATAAAAACCAACATGTCCAAGAAAACTTATAACCCCTCTTACATTAGTAAGATGTGTTAATTTAGATATAACTTGAATTTTTGCAGGGTCTACTTCCATACCATTTTTCAAAATTTCCTAACACAATTCCTCCTGCAACCATAAATTGACATTTCTCCCAATATAGAACTAAATTAGTTCTTTCGCAAAATTTTTGCAGGGTCTGCTTCCATACCATTTTCCAAAATTTTATGCCCTAACACAATTCCTCCTGCAACCATAAAATGACATTTCTCCCAATTTAGAACTAAATTAGTTCTTTCGCATAACTCCAAAACTTTCAACCAGTTGACATTTCTCCCAATTTAGAACCAAATTATTTCTTTCGCATAACTCCAAAACTTTTTCAAGATAATTTAAGCATGTGTCAAATGATGTTCCAAAGAGAAATCATCCATAAACACTTCTATTCCATCATCAATTAACTTACTAAATATAGACATCACATCTCTAGAATGTTGTAGGTGCATTACATAGTTCAAAAGGCATTTTTTGAAAAGCAAAAGTTTCAAAAGGACTCATAAATGTTGTCTTTTCTTAATTCTAAAGAGCAATAGGAATTTGATGGTAGCTGGTATATCCATCTAAAAAATAAAAATATTTGTGCCCAACAATTCTATCCACTATTTGGTCTAAAAATGGTAAAGGGAAGTGATCTTTCCTAGTGGCAGTGTTTAATTTTCAATAATCAATGCAAATACGCCACTTAGTAACTTGTCTGATATGTATTAATTCATTATTCTCTTGTGCTTTAGCAGACACCCTTCCTTTCTTAGGAACACAATGAATTGGACTTACCCAAGCATTGTCCGAAATAGGATATATAATTTCAGTGTCCAACCATTTCAAAATTTTCTTCTTAATTACTTATTTCATCATTAGGTTTAATATCCTTTATGGATTAACTCTTGGTTTATATTGTTCATCCAGTATAATTCTGTGCATACAGATCGAAGGACTGATCCCTTTAATATCAGCTAAGGTCCAACCAATAGCTTTCTTATATCTTTTTAATGTATCCAAAAGTCTTTGCTCTTGCAAATCATTTAACTCTATAATAACAATTAATGTAGACGAGTCTCCCAGAAACACATACTTCAAGTGGTTAGGCAATATTTTCAACTCAAGTTCAGGTGTTTTTATGATTTTCCCAAAAACACATACTTCAAGTGGTTAGGCAATATTTTCAACTCAAGTTCAGGTGGTTTTATAATTGATGAAACTAGATTCTTATCAGCATTTCCTGTAATATCTAGCATCTCAAATCTTTCCTGAACATAGAACTAGATTCTTATCAGCATTTCCTAAACATAATTGAATTCTTCATTTTCTATTTCATCCAAAATAACTTCATCTTTGTCTTCAAAATCTTTTTTCTCTTCAAAATATTCTTTAAAATGCTCGTTCAATAGATGTTCACTAATTTCCATGTGAAAACATTCTTTATCTCTTCCAACAGCAGAGTATTTCATAGATTTCATAATGTTACAAGTCACTTCTTGATTGTTAACTCTCATAGTTAATTATCCCTTTTGAACATCTATCATAGCTCTTCCAGTAGCTAAAAAAGGACTCCCTAAAATTGTAGGTATTTCTTTATCTTCCTCCATATCTAAAATAATAAAATCCACAGGAAAGATAAATTAATCAACTTTTACTAACACATCTTCTATAACTCCCTTAGGATAAGTAACTGAATGATCCGCTAAGTGAAGTGTTAAAGAAAAAGGTGAGACTTCTTCAAATCCTAATCTTTTGAAAATTGATAAAGGCATAAGATTAACGCTGGCTCCCAAAACACATAAAACTCTTCCATAAAATCTTTCACCGATAGCACACGATATAGTGAAACTACCTGGATCTTTTAATTTTTCATGAAGCTTTTTCTGAATAATTGCACACACTCTTCGTTAAGTGAAACAGTCTCATTATCAGTGAACTTCCTTTTCTTGTTCAAAATATCTTTCATAAACTTCACATAATTGGGCATTTGCTCTAAAGCTTCTATGAAAGGAATATCTACCGTTAATTTCTTAAGAATTTCTATAAACTTGGAAAATTATTTATCCTTTTTTTGTTGCTTCAATATTTGAGGAAACGGTGGTGGAGGTTTCTCCACAGTAATTTTTATTGGTGTAAGTGGATATTCTAAATTGGGTTTCAGGTGGAGGTTTTTCCACAGTAATTTTCATTGGTGTAAATGGATACTCTAAATTTGGGTATTCATGATCTTTTCTTTTTCTGGATCCACTTTCTCTTTTTTAGTTTTTGATTCTTTCTGCACTCTTGTTTCCAATTCTTTGTCACTTTGTAATTGTATCACTTTTATCTGTTCTTTTCCTTGATTATTAGGATTTGGTTCCACAGTACTATGAAAAGTTCCCGATGTTTGGTTACTAAGCGCAGTAGCGATATGCCCCAATTGACTTTCAATATTCTTGATAGCAGTTCCTTGATTTTGTAACTGGTTTCCTTGAATTTGTAATTGATTTACTTAATTTTGCAATTGATGACCCATGTTCAGTATCAGCTCTTCCATAGACAACTTCTTTTTCTTAAATTGAGTGTTATTGTTAAATCCTAGAGGATAAGAAGGTCTATAGTTAACATTTCCTTGGTTGGATGAATTTCCCAATGGGCTTGCTAGGTTGTTTGCCCATTATTGATTTGTAGAAGAATTGTTATTCCAATTAAATTTTTGATGATTCTTCCAACGTGGGTTATAATAGTTCGAATAACAAATGTTGGGTCTATTGTTAATAGCATTTAAAGTCTCATAAGAAGGTTGAACATCCACAAATTACCAAGATGAATTCTCTTCCATCATAGTAGGTGTTGGAGAATAATTCGTTCTATAATGATATAATTTTTTTAATATTGCAGCAATCTATGAAGCTAACATAGATATTGCATCAGAATCGTTGATAATAGCCACTCTTTAAGGATTTACCCTTTCAGAGGGTCATTGAAAATTATTGGTAGTCATCTCTTCTATTAACGAATAAGCCTCATTAAAAGGTTTTGACATTAAAGAACCACCAGCCGCAGCATCTATAATTGATCTAAGAGATCTCACTGATCTATTGAAAAAAGTTTGAATTATAAACCAATATGGTAATCAATGATGTGACCACTTCCTAAGAAGATATTTAAATCTCTCACAAGCTTCATTTATCGACTCTCCATCAATCTGACAAAATGATGTTATGTCATTTCTAAGTTTAGCAGTTTTGGAAGGAAATATTTGGATAGAAATTTTTGTGAAAGTTCTCCCCAAGTTCTAATAGATCCTGGTGGGAAATATTTGGATAGAAATTTCTGTGAAAGGTCATTTTTAGTTTAGCAGTTTTGGATGGAGGGAAATATTTGGATAGAAATTTCTGTGACAGTTCTCCCCGAAGTTCTAATAGATCCTGGTGCTAATAAGCTTCATATATTGACTCTCCATCAATTTGATAGAACGATGTTATGTCATTTCTAAGTTTAGCAGTTTTGGATGGAGGGAAATATTTGGAAACTTCTGTGACAGTTCTCCCCAAGTTCTAATAGATCTAGGTGTTAACGAATTTAACCACATCTTAGCCTTATCCCTAAATGAAAAAGGAAAAATTCTAAGTCTAACATCATCATTCAAAACTCTGTCATATTTAAAGGTAGCACAAAGTTATAAAAAAACTAGCAAGGTGTAAATTAGGATCTTCATTTAGTGTACCTTCAAATTGATTGTTTTGTATCATTTGGATAATAACAAGTTTGAGCTCAAATGAATTAGCAGCTACATCAAGATTTTGGATAGATAAGTGAATTTCTTCTGCTGTAGGATTTGCATAATCTCATAGAGGTCTATGTTGATGTTCATTTTCTATTCTTTGATTATTCACATTATTTTCCATTATGACAGGATTTCTAGGTTCTTTTCTTAGTTTTTTAATTCTCCTAACAGTGCATTCCAATTCCGAATCGTAGGGTATAAGATTTTCATGTCCAAATTTACTCATACAATTGAAATCAGTACACAAAAAAACAGTTAACTAAATATGAAAATAAGTTGCAATTCAAGTAAAAGTTTTCTAATAGTCATAATTTGTCCATTACTCTAATTATGATTTTTTTTAAATGTAATTTTTACTCCCCGGCCAACGACGCCAAAAACTTGACAGTGACTTTATATATGCTTAAGAATACAAGAATTTGATACTGCTGCTAGAAGATTTAAATCTACGGCAACGGCGCTAAAAACATGACAGATGTTATAGATTTGATAAAGATATGTATTAAATATTTAATAATTGCAAAGTCACACTTATCAACGCAAGTATATGTATCGCTCAAGTACTACAAGGCTCTAATGGAGTCATGAATATCGATCCCACATGGAGTAATATTAGAGGCTACGAACTAAGATTTAAAAAATCAATACTTAATTACAACAATATAAGTTCAAAATTACATATTTGTCACTAATAGGCAATTTAAATAAAAATGTAATTTTAATAAAGTCTTAATTAACTAATTATACTAATAAAATTTCTAATGTGAAGTTCAATATATAAGAAAGCATCATTCTCCTTGTCAAGAAATTTAAGTGAATGGATAAATTGAATTAGTTCAACAGTATTGTGCCAAATAGGAGCATACTTATTCTTTACCCTTTGGACCAAACATAAATAACATTGACTAATCCTATGCTTGGTTACTAAATCTGTGGCTTGGTTGGGAGGATACCGGCTCTCACTTTGGAGCTCCCACATTCCCCTCGCCTGAGGGCTAACATCTACACATAAACACCCAAACGATAAGACCAAATTGAGGATTTTAGTCTGTCACTCTAAAATCTCCAATTCTACACCGATAATTTTATTTCCCTATTTATTTGCACCCAACTTCCAAGGGCTTTGACCTCCCTAAATCACAGCCAAACGATAGGACCGAATTGGGGATTTTAGTCTGTCACTCTAAAATCTTCAATTCTACGCCAATTATTTTTATTTACCTATTTATTTGCACCCAACTTTCAAGGACTTTGACCTTCCTAAATCTTGGATGTAATCTTCACTTTAGTTGNATATATCACACTAAAACATTCATTTTTACCCATGTATCGCCCAATTCTTTCGTATCACATCAAAAATGTCGCTCATAACCACTTTTTAATCATCAAATCCGCCTTCTCATGCATAAGAATTGCATACTACGTATGCATACTTTCCTTACGAAAATGTTATCTGATCAGAGAAATCAATATAGATTGCCAGTTAGAGTGTCTTGATTTATGGAACGAATAATTCAAGGGTTTGTGTGCTAAGACGTGACGATAATTATTATCACGAAACTAAAGCATGCTATCAACACCACTACTGAGGCTTGATACCACTAACAAAGTTGACATTCGGTGTTGACGAAAAAACCTTATACCCGTTTTCAATGTCAACATTCGATAATGTTAACACGCTATAGACAAATTCACGAAGACACGCC
>JXCR01131486.1:177092-191318 GCA_002079205.1 Phalaenopsis hybrid cultivar
TATAAAATTTTTTTTTTAAATAACAATTTTTTTATGTATAATTATTTTAAATTATTTTATATTTCGAACAATAAAGATTCGAATACGAACGAACGCATCACTGTTCGTGTTTGGTTCATTTAACTAATCGAACGAAAAAAAATTTGTTCACGTTCGTCTTGTTTACTTATCGAACGAATAGAACACGAACTCATTGACGAACCAAATACGAACTATTCGCGAACAACGAGCTTTTTTGACAGCCCTATTTGTCCAAGAATAACTGTGTTTTAATCTGTGCATATGTTGATTACTTGGGCTTTTTTTTAAATGAAAAGGTGATAATTTGCTGAGGAAAAACAATTGTCTTAAAATTACAAAAAATAATTTTATCTCTTATTTTAGTATTTAGATGTGAAATTTTTTGGAAAAAAATATTGGAGGTGCATCCTGAAGAGTTTCAGGATTTCGGTGGAATGCAGAACAGAAAATTTTTATTTCATCAAAAAGAGTAAGCATACTTTTTGTGCAGTAAAGACATCAATAGAAGATAAAATTCAGGCCACTTATGAAAGGAGTGGTCATGATGAAGCTGTTGTACACGAACGATCCAGATGAGTCTAGGCGTGATTCGTAGGTGATGGCGGAGTGAAGTAGGAAAAATTATTTCAACAGGAGTCCTGAAGCAGTTTTGTATCATGACTCCAATCAGGATCTGCCACATGTGCAGCCAGACCCACCCATGTGTTAAATTGGGGGTCTCTCTGTACACGTGGCAAACCCTGGTTAGAGTGAACTCTTGATACAATAATTTATTGTGGAGTAGGGATTTTCAACAAGTATTATTATATCACTCTTCAGCTGGAAGTGTCGTGAGAGAGTGTCAGCTTTGATTGGATTTGATGAAATCTAGACTTGGTGAGTGCATTTGTGAATATGTCGGCCAACTGGTCTTGACTACTGATATGGAGGATGATGCGGTGTTGTTGCTTGATGCAATCCTATATGCAGTGGTAATCTACCTCGATGTGCTAGGTACGAGAAAGGAAAACCAGGTTTTTAGCGAGAATGAGGGCGAGGGCTATGACAGAAGTTTTGTCGCAATTGAATACCGTTGGTTGGGTTTGTGGTGAAGATCTGTTAGAAGTTGTGAAAGCCATGTGTTGTATGTCTCAGCCTATGCAAGGGTTCTATATTCTGCTTCAATGGAAGAGCGGGTGACTCTGACTTGTTTTTCACATACTAGGAGACGAGGGTTCTACCAAGGAAAGCACAGTAGCCCGAGGTGGATTAGCGATCAGTGGGATTTCCTGCCCAGTCTTAGTTTTTGAAGGTCGTAAGGTTAAGTGAGAGTGGTAGATAGGGAGGCCTTGTGATTTCGTGCCCTTGATGTGTCAAAGGATGCATTTTAGTTGGAGGAAGTCATGTATGGTTGCATAAGATATGTCGGGACGGGTTAGTTTGAGATGTTGAAGAGACCCTGCAAGTTGGCGGTAGAGAGTGGGATTTGGCATAGGAGTGAGGTCGAGTGGCACGGTGGATGGTTTGGATGAGCATAGGTTTTTGACCGGTTTAGAGTTGGATGTGTCGATGAAAAATATAATATTGGTGGCATAGTTGGTTTGAGATAGATGTAGGCCATATTATGTGAGAATAGTTTTGATGCCAAGGAAGAGGGAGAGGGGTTGAGTACTTTCATATGCAATTGAACTTGGATTTTGTGGATGGTGGATTGATGCGACATAAGCACCTCGAAGCAGGCGGCCACTTCACTCTTGTATACGTGTACAAGTAATATTAAGTTTTAAAGGAGTGTCGTGAATCATTCCCACAAGGAAGTGTGTTAAGAAATCAATCACAAACAACACGAGCTATTGTTTACTAACGATTCCAACCTAGTTTGACGAGATCATAAAACAAGAAAGTGAAATCCTAATCCTATCAAATTATGCAATAAACCAAACCAAAGAAAGAGCGGATCAAGTTTTTTGTGTTTTTCCAAGATTAATGAGGATAGTGCCTCTGTGATTCAAGTGTGACACTTGGCTTTATTTTTGTGCAAATTTCTCTTACATGGTTGTTGTCAACCAGAGATATTATATTATTTTTTAGCATATGCCTAGGTCCCAAAAAATTTGAAATTCCACAAAGATAGCTTCCGCCTATCTTTATGCATCGCCCAATAAATTCAGATCCCTACTAATGGTTGCAAGATACAGTATAAAATATTCTTATTTTACATGGATCACATGATTAACCTAATCGTTCCACTACACTTATGTGTAAGTCGTAGATCACGATACATTTTAATGTCCTAACTTGCTAGGTTATGAGTAAACAATGATCAGAAGGTTAACTAACAATATTTATTAAATTAGAGCGCAAAAAAAAAATGTATTTGAGAATCAAGAACAAAAATCAAACTAAGAAATCCATCCAAAAATTCACAGAGGAATGAAAAGTTTTTAGCTACTTATGGCTTGAGAGAAAAGCAAAGGAAATTTTATTGAAAAAAAAAAAACTTGCAAAAAACATTCTTATTGAAAAAAAAATAACTTATAACCCTTTGATCTCCTTTCTTACAAGAACTTCACTCACAAACTTTTCTCAGCAAAAACACAACAAAGAAATATGAGAAGAGAAGAGAATTTATCTCTAAACCCTAGCCTCTTTTGCAATATCTCTCAAAAAGCTCCCTAAAATCTCTCTATTACATTATTTTTATAGCTTGAATTCAAAATCCTTCTCAAATTTGCTAGAATCATGCACTAAAGAGTTTTAAAATTAGAAAATATATGTCAGCGTGACCACGTAAGATCTGCAACATAATTACGCTGCCTCCTCGGGTTGGGCGGCATGGTCATACTGGCATGGCTGCGTCAGTCCTTCCATCACGCGGGCCTCTTTAATGTTTGGTCGTGACCATGCCCAAATTCAGCACGACAACGCTTCTCAAGTGGTGTGGCCACACCAGTTCCTACGCCAGTTTGAATATTCCTGAAATTCCTATTGACATCAATTTTTGATGTCACGGGCGTAAGATATCCACTCGAGCGCTATGGAACATTGCTTTATGCACACACTGATTCTCACAATGCGAGACATCCATTTCGAACCCTTCATCGCATGTTAAGAGGCAAGCTACCGATATCATTCTGCTAAACTTTGGTCATCGCTTATGTAAAGGTCGACCAGCTTTTGTTTGTAAAATGACTTTGATCGGGCCAACCTATCTCATTCGCCACGTCACCTGCAAATTGTCTCTAATTGGCTCGCCCGTTAGGAAATTTGTTCAGATGACATGGGATAATGAAATGGACCATACGAACGCGTCCGGAGCGTCAATTTTGTCTATGAAAGACACCTATTTCGCCATAGTTTGTGTTTCGTGCACGAGCCCGAATCAAGGTTTTTTTTTATTGATAAATGTTAAAACGAAATATTAATAATAAATAAGTAAATAAAACCCTTTATAAACGCATGCACATTTTAAAAATAAAGTACATATTTTCATCCATTGATTTTAATATCTCTACAATAGAAATAAATATGAATATTATAATATTAGATAGGCAAATACAAAGAAACCGTGTTCGATGTACATAAATGTATATTTTATTTTCTAACAAGTAATTTTTTAAAACAAATTTACGTACATATCATTCAATTCTTATGGATTAAGTTTCTAACAACCATCATGTCGTTTTTTCTCCTTCTTATTGATGCATGCGAGAAAATTCATGTCGAAAGAGCAATGAATTATCATTTTGGTGTTGCACGAGAATTCAACACACTCAGATAAAATAAGAGAAGTGAGCAGAATGAGACACTTCGATTTTTTAAGTGGAAAACCCTTGAAAAGTGGAAAAACCACAAGGTCTAGTCTAGTTGGAATAATCTAATATGAATGATGAGTACACATGTCCATTATTCTCCTAAATTAGGGAAAATTGATTTATAAAGTTGTATAATTATAATCTGATTATAGTTCTTAGTGACCACAGCTTACTAGTGTCATTGTTGATTGTTGTAGAGGTAGTAGTACATCGTGAGTGTTGTAGATAGTTACTCCAGAAGCGTTGATTGGTAAGAGAAATTATAGTAAGAAGTTGCGGGAACTGTTGACCACATAAGCCGTAGTGACGATTATGAATAACATTCGTAAACCGGGGGAGCTGGAGTTGGGAGCTGCACGAGTTGTGAACTACGTAGGCTGTAGAGGCAATATGAATGACGTTCGTAGACCGCGGGAGCCAAAGTTCGAAACTGCATGAGCTGATATCACCTAGGTCATTGGGGCAAGTATGAATGACGTCCGTAGGCCATGAGGGCAACAGTCGGGAGCTGCACAAGTTGTGAACCGTGTAGGCAGTAGGGACGAGTATGAATGACATTCGTAGGTTACGAGGGTCGGAGTCGAGAGATGCACGAATTGTGGACCACGCAGGCTGTAGGGGCAAGCACGAATGACGTCCGTAGGCCTTGGGGTCGGATTCGGAAGCTGCGTGATCTCATGGCCGCGTCAGTTGTTATTGACACATGTGCCGTAGTGATGAACTATTATTTCACAGACATTTAAGAGTTACTAGATTTTTCAAGTTATAACATTGTCTGACGGTTTCCGGTTGGTGGTGGTCAACAACGGTCGACGGTGGTGGACGAAGGTTGGCGGTGTTCGTCTGAGGTCGAGGGCGGTCGACAATGGTCGACGGTGATCGGCGTCGGTTGGCAGTGATGCTGAGCTATAGGTCCTTCTCAAGACCTCAAGCTCTCTCTAGGCTTCAGCCCTTTGCTCATGAAAGGAGTAGAGGTCTATTTATAGTGTTCTGAGTGTCATTAATGCAAGAATATAAACCGTTTTTTATCGGACGATCCAGAGAACTTCCTCCGATCAAGACAACGTTTAATGGATATTTGAGCGTCTTAACGATGTCAAAATTGTGCAATCTTAGACTTGTTGGATTCTTCTTGTCGAGACACTCGATTCGACTATAAACTTGTCAACTTTGACATCCATTTGATCTTCCAAATATGTTAAGAGATAATCCAATAGTGGTTAAACGACTTGATATGGGCTTGATTTGACTCGAATTGGACTAAATTTGAGATAATTATGTCCGTCTCATCGAGCCGGTCAATTTGACTATAAACATGTTGAAATCATAGCTTTAGATGACTTTTAATTGAAGTCTGAATGTTTCTTGTTTAAAAGATTGCATCGAGATTCATGTCAGAGATGAAAATTTGTTGGTGTCTTAACAATAATAAATGTGAATTTTATGTTTTTTAGGATAAAATAATGAGATTTTTGAAATGAAAAAAAATTGCGGGTCATAAAAAAGTTAAAAATTAAAGTCCATGCCATATATATGTTGATACATAAGAATTAGTAGTATGTGTGTAAATGACCGGATTATTTTTTTCGGTTAAAATGTTTCTTACAATTAGTATCGGGGCTAGGACTGTCAAAACGGCTTGTTGTTCATGAAGATCATATATTTGACCAATTAAGATCGTTTGCCGAGCAAACTAATCAAACATTTTACGCTCGATATATAAACGAGCTGGAAAAAAAATGTTCGTTCATGTTTGCTCTTTTTAAAAGATGGTTGACAAGCGGAACCGCGAACCACCCCGGCTTGTAACTTGATAAGTTACCAACAAATTTTCATCATCCAACACCAATCTTGAGACGATATTTTAAGCCGAAAACATTCAAATCTTGATAAAAAGTCATCCAAAGCTTCGATTTCAGCAAACTTATAGTCAAATTGACTGACTTGATGAGACGAAACTCATTATATAAAAACTAGCCCAATCTGAGACGAAACTCATTGAACCACACTTAAATGATTTACAGACACATTTGGAAGGTCAAACGATTGTCGAATATGACAAGTTTATACTCGAATCGAGCGTCTCAATAAGAAAAATCTAATGAGCCCCAAATCACTCAATTCTGACATCATTAAGGCACTCAAATATTTATTAAAAGTTGTAAGATAAGGGAAGCCCTCCGGACCGTCCGATCAAAATATTTCATATTCCTGCATTAATGATATTCAGAAAACTATAAATAGAGCCCCACCCCTCACATGAGGAGGGGGACTGGAGGCTTCAGAGAGAATTGGAAGCTCTGAGAAGGAGTTGAAGTTCAACACCATCTCGATCGTCGTCGACCACCGCCAGTCGTCGTCAACACCCGTCGATTGTCGTCAACCACCGCCGACCAGATGCCGTCGGTCAACATTGTAACTTGAAAAATCTAGTAACTTATCCCGTCTATAGGACAAGAGTTCACCACTACGATCAATGTGCTAACAACCTACATGGTCATCAGCTCATGAAATTCTTCACTTTGGCCCCAACGATCTACAAACGTCATCAATACTCGCCCCAACGACCTACGTGGTCATCAGATCATACAGTTCTTGAATCTAGCACCAGCGGCCTACGAACGTCATCAATATTCACCTCAACGACCTACGCGGTCATCAGCTTATGCAACTCCAGACTCCGGCCCGCGCGGTCTACGGACGTCATTAAGAACGACAACTACAATCTAAGTGATTCACAGTTCCCGTAACTGCTTACTATGACTTATCTGGCCAATCAACGCTTTTGGAGCAACCATCCACAAACACTCACAAATGGACTACTACCTCCACAACAATCAACAATGACTCTTGCAACCTGCTGTCACAAAGAACAATATACAAATTATAGTTATACTAGTTTGTAATTTAACCTTTCCTAATGCATGATAAAAAATATACATGTGTACTCATCATTCATAGTGGACTATTTTAACTGGGTTAGGCCCCGTGATTTTTTCCCCCTTTCAAGGGTTTTCCACGTAAAAAATATAGGTGTCTCCCCCCTTCTTACTTCTTTTATTTTCTTTTATCTGTGTGTTGAATTCTCGTGTAACGCTAAGACGATAATCCATTACTCTACCGCCGTGAATTTTCTAGCACGCATCATAACCCATTAGGTTTGGGTTAGATTCATGCGTGCAATCACTCGAGTACCACCCCCATATAACACCAGTCGCCTAGGGGGGATTCGAATCCCAGCCTAGAGGAGAGCTAAACTGCGGAAACAAATGCTCCATTAGACGGGCCTTCAACCACTTCTAATGTTCCTAATAATTTGAGTATCACCTTCTTAAAGTCAGCAGCGTCAGAGAAGATTAATACCCTGACATGAGGGGTCTTATACCGTTGATGCCAACAAACTCGCCAAGGCATGCAACAAAATTATATATATATCATTGAAGAGTATTATTAATTTACTAGAAGACTGTAAGGATTTATAATAATCTATTATTTTTTTAATTAAAAAATATACAACAACAACAAAGCCTTAATCTCACTACGTTGGGTCGGCTACATGAATCCTTTTTCTTCATTGCATCCTATTTAGTGTCATATTTAATATATTTTTAATTAAAAAATATATTAAATTTTATTTAAATTCATATTTTAATATAAATAATAAGATAAAAAAGTCTATTAAAATGACTCTCAACTCACTAAAATGGAGGAGACACCACAAATAAATAATTTTTGAACTTTAATAAAAAAGAGCCGATTTTAAGTCGGCTGATTGACGAGTGATTATTGGGTGCGGAGAGCACGCTCTCCAATCACAGCCGCACATCGCGGCTGTATTACAGTGATCTGGGCGAGCTCTAAGCACCTAATAATTAGACCTGATTGACACCCTTGCGGGGTTAAAATATAGGGTACTGTTTTTTTGTGTGTTAATCGCCCACGGGCTAGGGTTTCGATCGCCTTCTCTAGCTTAACGGCCATGGACAAGTCTGAGGAACTGCAGCAATTTCTAGAGGTATGGTTCTCAAATTCTATGATTCTTCTTTGGCTGAAGCACTGTGGCTGATTGATTATAATATTGCACTTAGCAAAATTGTTACAGCGCTATCCGTAAAATTGTTTGTTTTGTGGTGATTTAGATTCGAATGTATTCTCTGTGATGTGTAGTTGATTCATTCTTCGCAGGTTAAGGAGCAATAAATTTTGAATAAGTTGCTCTGTGTGGGTTGTCTGGTTCAGTTTTATTGAGGTTTCTGAGATTTTGAGATGCCAGTGTTATTAGATGTAGATGTTAATTTGATGCCCGTTAATATCATCTATCAAATATTATGTGTTTGATTTTTTAGTATGATATTGAGAGATCTTACTTTTTCAGTAAAAAATGTGGTTAAGTGCAGAAATAATTCATTATTTTGTGAGGGAGGGAGGGAGGGAACACTTATTTGAGAGAAGTGTGTAACCCTTTATTCATCAAATATCCTTTATTTATAGAGAAATGTGGTACAATATGTGAAGTTATATTTATACCATTGCTTTAGTTTGGGGTATATAGGTTATTCTAGGTATTTTAAGAATGGGGACCCGAACTTGATTGCTCTCTGGCTTGGCTGACTAGACTAGTGTGGCCTTAGCAGGCACTGCCAGGATTAGCCTAAATGGGCCTTAGCAAGCGTCACCGGTTGGCGAGTTGCGATAGGTGCTATCGTTTAGTTGATCTCCTACTAGCAATTAGTTGAGAAGGTTGACCTGGTTGACTATGTTTGCCGATCGGGTCGTCAAGTTCTGCCGTCGATCGTCGATCCTTGACGAGGAATTCTTGTTGATAGAGCGAAGCTAGACTATCGGATAGATAGCAAATCACCGTAATTTGATAGTTAACCACTCTTAGACAAAGAGATCTCGAGGGATGGCTAAGATTTGTCCTATTGATTATTGATGATGTTTAGAGAGACTGTTGGATGTCTCCGATAAAACTGTAGGACCCAAGGAGTTAGCTCCTCACTTAGGTTTGTTTCATCGTAGGTAATGGTTTGGATCGTCCTGTGCTTTGCTTTTGGTCGAACTGCTCAGGTTCGAGCTGTTCAGTTGCTTTGGTTGTTCTTGGCCTTGATACGTACAGTCGGGTATATGGGCCTCTGGGTATTCTGTTAGTGAGCCCTCATTTGATATATCTTTTCCATTTGTACTGTCAGATCTCCTTTAGATTGGTGTTGACACTTTTGCATCCAACAATCATGTTGAAAAGTGAACTATCATGTTATTTGCAAGCACTAGAGTTATAAATAAAATTATTACAGTTATAGCAATGCATGTTATTAGAACAAAAAAGTAGAGTTTACATTTCATTATCAAAAGCTATGAGATATTTTGTTTGTAAATTTCGTATTTGTTAAAAACTAAATTTATCATCCTGCAAATCATAATCATAACCTCACATGTTTATTGTTATTTCTCAATAATATATATATTTTTAATTAATTTTATCATTTTTTCATGCTCATCTGCAAGTGCCATTCCTAGATGTTGATTTTTTAATATTTATTTATTTTTAACTTTAGATCAATATTGAATGTTGTAGTTTCTTTCACAAGCACTAACAACTGTTGTATGACACTCCACGTCATCATCTTTTTATTAAATGCAAAGTAATCCTCTTTTTTCTGTCTCATTCGTAAAAAAAATTCATATATTTTTCCCTAACCTTAATTGCATTTTTTCTTAATGCTGAATGTTGATGAAAAAGTGAGAACCAAAATTTTTACCATTTCATTTTTACGTGTAATATTTACCTATATGGGTAAAAAATACCCAAGTTTTACTATTCAGTTTGCATGAATATCTTATATTGCACCATTTGAACCCCTGCCATTTTTGGTTGTATGGCTCTATGCTATCTTATTTTGCCTCAGGAAGATCAAGCCGTGAAAGTTTTGCAAGTTTTGAAAACTAAATTGTAATAATAAAGTTTTATAATGAGCTATCTTTTGGCAGTTTTCCTAGTTTATTTTTTTATACTTCGTGGTGCATGAACCTTTTGTTACTTGTCCAGCATTTTTATAGTCTATTTGGTCTACCTAAGTGTAGGGAATAACAGTTAGTCTCTTGATGTTTCTGCTCTTGCATATGCGAGACTCCATTGAATATAGATTTTAGAGGAGAAGATGGCAAAAGGAAAGACTTTTATTAAGGATTCCAAGTCTTTGATTATAGACTTGCAGTACTAGTTGATTTAATCCAATTTTCAAATGAACTCCGCAAAAAAAGGAACCTGATCTATAATATCAACTTAGATGAGTTCAAATTAAATGATAATTCATGTAGAAATTAACTAAGTTGAATTTAAATTCAAATACAAATTTATCCAATTGAGTTTAAAATTTTAAATTCATTCATATTCTAGCATAACACAAATTTTGATCAAATGTTGCTTCAAAGCCTTATTATACTCTTTCTCCGATGCTCGATCAATGATATCTAATCTTTTTTATGGACTTATAGTGCTGTCCTCTTCAATCTAAACAAAGTAATTTGTGAATCACCATTTTCAGCTATTTTCTTGGAGTTTTCAAATGGTTGAATTTTAAATGAACAAATTTTCATAGATCTTTCTATGATCTTATGGCCAAATCATTATCATAGGCTAATCTTTTGCTTAATTTAATTCATTTTTCATGGCATTTTCATTTTGGAGTATTTCAATTTTTGAAATTAAAGCTTTAAATGCAAGAATGTTGCTTAGTTTCCCGAATGTTCCATTTAGTATTGCTTGGTAATTACTCTTTCCCATTAAGTATGGAAGTTTATAATGGCCCATATTTGATAAGCTTCATCTCCTTTCCATCTTCTTTGAGATGTACCTTGTTCTGATGTAAATCTAGCAATATCTTTTACTTTAAAATTACGCTTGTCACAGAGATAAATTTGCATTTCTTTGAATTTTTGTTGTCTTTTGTAGTTGCTTTTTCATCATTGTATACATTTTGTGGTTGTTTTGCAAATTTCATTGGGCTCTTCTTTAGACATTCAACTCTAATATGAATTCTAACTATTTACATTTCATGTATTATGTATCCATTAATAATTACAGCAATTGTTTACAATGACCCCCGTCTTCCCTCGTTGCCTCTCGATGTTTCTTGCCCATACTTTGAGCTGTAAACTACCATCCATTTGGGGACTTCTCTTGTTCTTGATCCACAACCTTTTGATCAATTAATGAGGTTCAGAACATTACTCTCCTCATCAACGTCATCCTTGCCTAAGTTTTAAGTGAGAAATGAGATAGACAAAAAGTTTTAAGTGAGAACGACATCGAGTAACTTTTGGTTTTGGCATTTTGGCGGGATTTTTTTTTTGCAATCATACTGGTGGTGATTCTCTTTCTAGATATGCCTCCTCGAGTTTATTCCTTGGCAACCATGAAGGTAACTTTTGTCTGTCCAGCCACAACTCTAGTGGATCCATCTTGTAGCTTGGGCACACTTCCTTGTGCTTATCAAATTGGCGAATAAAGTCATGCAATATAGTATTCATGATGTGTTTAATACTATTACCAAGCTGTAGTGCTACTACCGTTTGCGCAACCAGTTTTTTTATAGCTTCTTCAATGAATGAACTCATGATACGTAGTTTTTCGTTGACATTATTAGCCATGATGGTGACATCACGGTTCACAATACATTAAGGTTGATCTCTAAAGGTAGCTTGAATCTGATTTACCTAAGAGGACGTTGGATTTTATTTTACCCATGGGTTATGTTAGAACCTTATCAACCCAAAGAAAGTTATAAAGGGTAAGAGAAATAGAGGACAACAAGGTAAAATTTATTCTATAGATCACAAGAGTACGTAAGATAGAAGCAAAATATGTTGTCTATGACCTTAAAAAGTTGGAACCCTTGGCTTTGCTCAAAATCTCTTAGTTATAGGTGGGCCTGAGACCTTGAGTGCCTCATAAAGAGCTACTTGATGAGTTGTACATGTAATAATTACAGAAAAAATTGTACATAAAGTATGTCGCTTTAGTACAAGTGCAAACTCAAACTAAGACTAGTAGTTGGATGTTGGGTATAGGTAGTCACTGGGCCCCCTTGAAGCATTGATGGAATTCTTTTTCTTGATGTCGGAGGCTATCTTGGCCCAATTGGTCCTATGAGTCCAGCGTTTGACTTGATGATTGCTTCTCGCCTTTTGTGGATGTTTTCCTTTGAAATTTGCATGTGAGTTGGCATAGTTCTTGCAGGTTGATACCTCAAAGTTCGCTGTGTGAGGTGCTCTTCAACTGTTAAAGATGAGAGTCGGCGGTTTCCATTACATATCCACTAGCATCTACGCCATGCTCAAATTTGGCTAGGAAAGCACAAGGATATCAACTATCTTCTTTTTGAACAAGTGAAATTCATCCCCATTTTTTGTCTCTATTTGAATTTGGCATTTGCTTTATTCAAAGCATATAGATAAGAGATAAGGAGAAATGGTGGATGGACTTATAGTCATATTAACAGGCTTTTACGAAGCTCTTTTGCATCAATATCATTGTTCGCTGTTTTGACCACTATGATCATTTTTATCTTTTTAGGATTAATCTTTTTCTCAATTTTTCTCATCTCAAGTCCTAGATAAAGGAGGGTTATTATTCCTTATCACGGATCCACCTCTTTCTAATTTTGAAAGCTATCTCTACATGTATGCATCACATTAATGTGTATACGACATTATATAAATTTGATTTTCAATTTATTGAATATGGTTGTTGTCTTCCCAATTGATCCTATAGTTCGTTGATGCATGATTGTAGATGTTGTTTTCTTATTATTTTTTATTTCTTATCATTTGTAGATCCAGTGGCAAACAAACCTAGAGTGAGTTGTCTTAGATGATTTGGTCACATTAAACGTTGGCCATCTGATGATCTAGTTAGGAGCATATATGTTTTAGATTCAATTTATGTTACGAAAGGTAGAGGTAGAACTAAAAAGATTTGGACATGTTGTATAAAAAATGATATTAATTTATTAGAGTTAAATGAAAATAAGACAATAGGACACAATGGGGAAAAATGATTCATATAACCCACCCCACTTAGTGGGATAAAGGCTTGTTGTTGTTGTTGTTTTTTTGAGGGCATGTTACTTGACATATAATCTCCCTATATCATCCTTTTTATACTTTTATATTGGGTGATCGACAACACCAATTGTTATATTGAATTATTCCATTTTCTACAACTTTCATATCTTGTAACTATCACAAAAAGTTTTTACAATATTTTGTTCTTGTACTCCATGGCTGTGGCCATCATACAGGCGTGATTTTGATTAACAATTGAAAACAAATCATTTGCAAATTTCGTGTGAAATCCTGAGGTGTACTTCATAATGTTTGTTCCTCCCAAGATTTATTCTCAAACCAATTGGCTTACGTCAAAATATTGTGGAGTATTCTTGCACATATGGGCCTTAGTGTTATTTGAAAGGAAGATTTACATATGTACCATACAATTCTTATTTATTTACATATCTAACTTCTAAACTTTCATATATACATTATTAACATTTTGATGTGATAAAACTATGCATGAAAATGTGTGTTTAACTTTTTAAAGTACATGGTGGTGGTATTTTTGATGTGATATTAATTTGGTTGTTAGACATGTAAATACATAAGAATTGTGGTTTATATAAGAATCTTCTCTTTGACTTCTATGTGAATGGTGTAAATCATTATTGATTGTCATTACTTCTTCTTCGTCCTCTACGTTCACGTTTATATTTAGCATGGAAAGTGGAAAATAATTATAACTTTGCCAACTAGTGATGATATTATGAGTTAAAAAATAAAATTTCAAGTTTGACACTTATTTTAACCTTATTATATGGATCTGAGTGTTGCGTGACAAAGCAATTAAGAGCAGTTAACTTGAGTTTGATCAAAATAAGACTATTTAGATAAACGTGCAATTGATTTATAATAAATGAAATAAAAATAATTATATATCAGCATATATAAAAATAAGTATTTATTAAACCGTCAATCATATCATAAGACAAAATTAAACTAGCAGGTTTTTTTTCCGGCGCATTTACATACATTCCACAAAATTTTTTATATATTTACTTCTCTAAAACCTAAGCAGTCATGTTGACATGCACACACCTCAATTCTTTAAGATCGCATGAAAACTATCACAATCACTAGTTTCTTAAAAGTGCAATACTTCTTTTCATGCATAGGCTTCTATCAACAAAGTTCTATAAGTGTAAATATCAATATTTGGAAGTTAGGTATGTAAATACATAAGAATTGTGTGGTATATATGTAAAATTCCATTTGTTTGTTAATAAAATAGATTTATCAACCCAAACAATACCGAACGCAATGTACAGAAAACACCGATGCATAAATCTGCTGC
>JXCR01131487.1:0-12893 GCA_002079205.1 Phalaenopsis hybrid cultivar
CATCTCATAATCATCTTGTATCATTGGTTGATTATTTTAATTAATCAATTGCACACTTTTTTTATATCTGAGGGTGCAATGGTCATTCAATTAAAAGATATAGTTTATGGGAAGTTGTTACCATCTTATAGAAATTTTATGACAAACATTAATACTGTGCAGATTCCCAACTCTATTCAAGAGGCTCTAAAAATCCCAGCATTAAAACAAAGAATTAAGGAAGAAATTCAAGCTTTATAAAAGAATAAAATATGGATAATTACAAAATTATCCCATGGGAAAAAATTCATGTATACTGTAAATGAATAATCACTGTCAAATTTAAGGAGATGAAAATGTAGAGAGATTCAAAATCAGACAGATAGCATAGTCAAATGAAATTGACTCAGGAAACCTTTACACCAATTCCCAAATTTAACACGGTTCGACTTCTACACACTTGCAGTAAACAAGATTGGCCATTATACCATCTTGATGTCAAAAAATGACTTCTTAAATGGGGACTTAGATGAAGAAGTTTACATGACTATACCCCCGGGCTTAAAAAAATAGGTTAGTTTGCCTTATATGAATTGAAGCAATCTGCTCAAACTTTATTTGACAGGTTTGCTAAAACAATAATTTCAAATGGATATCTTCATTGCTAAGCTTATCACACACTGTTTGTTAAATCCAATTTCAGAGGCAAAATTATTGTTCTCATAGTATATGTAAATAATATTATATTACAATCAATTATTCAGAGGAAATCGTTGACTAAAAAGGACGCTTCAACGGAATTTGAGATCATAAACCTTAGAACTCTCCGATATTTTCTGTGAATTAAGGTGACTCGATATAAAAAGAGAATTTTCATATGACAAAGAAATACATCTTAGATCTATTAAGTGAAACTAGCATGCTTGGATGTAAACTTGCTGGCACACTCATTGATTCTAACAAATGACTAACATAAGCAAGGAAATCAATCCAATTAACAAATGAAAATATCAAAGACTTGTGGGCAATTTACTCTAGTTATCACAAACAATACATGATATTGCAGTCAATCAAAGTAGTAAATAAACACATGAATAATCTACGTGATTATTAAAAAACTGTGAATTAAATTTTAAGATAATTAAAAAAAATTGTTAAATCGGTGCCAAGTTTGAGGGCAATTGTATCTTTTATTAGCCTCGGGATAATTTAGTCTTTTATTATTAATTATTGTAGTTTAGGGTCAGGGTTATAATAAGATTGTTGTCTTGAGTGTTAGGGTTAGGGTTAGGCTTTGAGAGAGATTTCCTACCTCTTAAATTCCAGAATTTAGGAGAGATTGTCTGTCTCTCAAATCTTTATACATTTGTGTTGCATTGCTTTGATTTGGTGTTCGTGAAATAAAAAATGTATTTGCTTAAATTTCCATGAGAGATCTATTATAAATTGTATCAATGTATTAAAGCAATCAATCTATGAAATACAAACGATAATCGACGTGATCGGCACTTACATATCAAGATAAAAAACCAAGGGACCTCAACAAACAATGCTTGCAACACCAAGGCTATAATAGATTGTGTGAGTTTGCAATTCGACTAATCTGAGAAATGGTTAACAGAATCGTGCGAACCAGTTCAAAATAAGCCCTAGCCGGAAACAATCAACAAGATCACGGCATACTACCTTGTGATATAGACATGATCGAGCGAAAGCAACGTCAAAATTGCAGCGTACATCAAACACGTAACCAATGCCTTACAAGACAATCGCAATTAGAGCCAGCTAGGAAGCCGAAGGGATCCATACGTACATCCTTCAAGAAGCATCAACGAGATCGCAACATACACGAGATCGCATGGAATAGCCAACGTCGTATTCCTGGATCACTGAATAGCGATACAATCACGATAATAGTTAGCTGGGAAGCAGCGACGAGATTTCAGGGCATAAGGTTTTCGCCTTCTTGATCAAAATCGTACGAGCGAAAATAGCAGCAAGGAAAGTGAATTTTTTGGAAGATAGATTGAAAGCATTTTTCTCCACTTTGGGTAGCAATGTCATTTTCGTGTTCAAAATCTAAGTCATTTGTGTCCATTTCCATTTCAAACAGCACATGTCGATATCCCCTCTTCAGTCTTCACTCTCCTCCTATGCCCACTATAATTTGTCTTAGGATTCATTTAATAATTTGACCCCCATTGCTGCCACAAATCCTTCCATCTACTTGTTTATCAAAATCTCCTCCTCTAATCTACGTCCAAGCCATAAAAAATTGTGCCATTTATTGTTATCCCTTCTCATTCTTTTGCAATAGTTGTTGGTGAGTTAAATGGTTCAAAATTTCAGTCCTCTCCATCAAACACTCTCGTCTTTTGCGATTATCTTCGGCATCTTTGCTTCAAACACTTAGGTCTAAGGTTCAAGTCATTCATGCCTTGTGCTCATGTGTGAAGCTTATCAATCGATCTCAGCACGGCTTCTAATATCTACGCTAATTAGAGATCGGACCCAATCACCCAACTTGATTGTGAAGCATTTTTATCCATTTTGGGAAACTTTGACATTTTCACATTCAAAATCTAAGTCTTTTGCGTCCATATCCATTTCAAAGAGCACATGTTGACATTCCCCCTACTCAATCTTCACAAACTTTCCTCATATGCCCATTATGATTTGCCTTAGGAAGGCAGCCGAACGCCTAATTTGACCCCCATTGCTGCCACCTATCCTTGCATTTCTTGTTTCTCACAGACTCCTACAATCAACGTCCATTCCTTTAAAAATTGCGCCTCTTATTGCCATCCCTTCTCGTTCTTTTTCCAAAGTTGTTGGTGAGTTAAATATTTCAAAATTTTAGCCCTATCCATCAATCATTTTCTTTTATGTTTGCTATAAGCTTCAATTACAGCTCATCATAAGAATCCACCAACATAATAAGACAAACGTGCACTCATCTTCAGTAAAGAGATATCTAACCTTAACCGGCCACTCTATTTTTTGAGTGTTAGTAAATTCTCAAGGGACAACCCCAACTTGGAATTTTTCACAATTTTATATCTGATTTAAACTTCGTTATTATTTTTTTAAGCTCGCTGACTCTCATCATGTAATTAGAAGACAATCTTTAAAAGCATACTATACTAGATTTTTCTCTTAGTGATCCTATTATATAAATGGCTATGGAATGCAAATGTTAAAAGTCCCCCAATGTGACCCTTCTCTTAACTTAATTTATATTATTTTAAACAATCTACTATAAATTCATTTAGCCCTATTTTTGTCAAACTTTTATAAGTGGATATTGTTACTGTTTGTCCTTGTTATGTGATTGTAAAGCTATGGTAGAAGTTGAGTTAGACGTTACTTCTCAAGTTGAAAATAATTTTTGGGTTCGTTCAAATTGCGGATCACAATAAAGAGGTGATTTTAAAAACATCAAATCCTATTATTTGTCCCGCAAAATCTTTTTCCATATTTCTCCAAATTTTTCAAAGCTCACCCAAATTTGAGGAAATCTAGCTATCATATATTCAAGCGGTACAATAAAATAATCTAATCTAACCTTCCATCACTTTGTTGTTACTCTTGAGCAATCAAAATTTGGAACTAGTTTTAGATTCTCCTTAGAAAGTAGCAACTATCGTGCCCTCTTCTATCCCCATGGAGATGGTCACTACTTAATCTGAAAGCAATAACATTGATAATAATCCACCTATTCTTGAAAAATTTCACCTCCCACCAATGGATTATGATCATGATTCTTGACACCTTTGTAATTCGGATGAGAGCATTGAAAAAGTTAACACTTTAGTGGATGGAAGATTTCAAATTGTATTTAACAAATGAGATCAGAAGTAGGGAAAAAAAAACTAATGACACAGCCATTGTATTCATCATGTATCTAGCATAAACTTATAATAGTTTACTTCTGAAAAATAAAAAAGGAAAAACCTAGCAACTTTAAAATCTGTGCATGCCCTCTCAAGAATATACACCATAATTCTAAATTTTCTATAGAATTTTTTTTTTCCTTAAAAGTCTCCCTTGATAATTCCTCAAAACAATTTCATATTGCCTTAAAGTCTTCATTTTTAACTAAAACTAGAGTATTTTTATTCTTAGTGAGCTAACCTGACCAAATTCTCTTCCTCGTTGTATACTTTATCTGGTACCTTCTCTTCTGGTTTGAAATGATCAGACATCCTTTCCCATAATTCACCACATCTCAGATTCCAGTTTACAATTTTGTGAAGTAGAATGTTGATAGGATTCGATATCAAAATCGGAACATTTTTTTCACAAAAAATGAGGGCAAACATGTTTTATTTCCAGTCACCAAACCAAAACAATAAAACACTACTAACACACACGAATACATAAGATAAGCACTTGCAATTCCACAAGTAGGCAATCTCTCCAAATTCCTACAATTTGAGAGATAGGAAATCTGTCTCAAACCTTAAACCTATGATACAAGTCTCAATCTCATGCATAAACCTAACCATAAACATAGTAAGTCAAATTATACCCATGTCAGCCGTTTTTTTGAAAAAGATAGTGATTTTATGATTTTTTGAAGAAGGAGATATAATTTTGTAAGATGAGAAAATAAATTAAATATGAATATGACCTTTTTTTATTTCTGAAAAATAACATTTTAATTTTAAAATAGGTGAGACCAAACGAGTCTCCCATTTTGGATAGTTTGGATGACTGAGCGCGATACCACAAGTAATACACTTATTCCGAAGAATAAACATATCACTTGTAGTAGGACTCAATCACCTAAACTAAAAAATTTCTGACATCCGTTTGGTCTGCGAAATATTTTATATAAGGCCAATAAGTTCTCTTACCTAATATGAGGATTAGATAGGGTTTATTTTACTTAGGTTCCAAGCTCCCTATAAAGGCAATCCCTTATAGCTAATTACATTCTAAATGACCGGGATCATTTAAGAAAACTCTCGATTAAGATCAGTAGTTTTGCCTTCAAGATTTCAAAGTTTAGGTTTCCACAATTGGACATGGAAAAAATCAAATGGAAATGACTCAAAATAGGAATAAATGTTTTAAGGAATCCAAAGGAATAAAAAAGTGGGGGATATCACAGATCCGAGGAAAACCACGATGATCTCCCAACTATCATATTGTTTGGTTTTATGTCTTTGAAATGATGTTATTTAATATTTTAATCTTGCAANCTGAATATGACCTTTTTTTTATTTTTGAAAAACAACATTTTAATTTTAAAATAGGTGAGACCAAACGAGTCTCCCATTTTGGATAGTTTGGATGACTGAGCGCGATACCACAAGTAATACACTTATTCCGAAGAATAAACATATCACTTGTAGTAGGACTCAATCACCTAAACTAAAAAATTTCTGACATCCGTTTGGTCTGCGAAATATTTTATATAAGGCCAATAAGTTCTCCTACCTAATATGAGGATTAGATAGGGTTTATTTTACTTAGGTTCCAAGCTCCCTATAGAGGCAATCCCTTATAGCTAATTACATTCTAAATGACCGGGATCATTTAAGAAAACTCTCGATTAAGATCAGTAGTTTTGCCTTCAAGATTTCAAAGTTTAGATTTCCACAATTGGACATGGAAAAAATCAAATGGAAATGACTCAAAATAGGAATAATTGTTTTAAGGAATCCAAAGGAATAAAAAAGTGGGGGATATCACAGATCCGAGGAAAACCACGTTGATCTCCCAACTATCATATTGTTTGGTTTTATGTCTTTGAAATGATGTTATTTAATATTTTAATCTTGCAACTTATTTAAATGATGTTATTTATGTTTCTGATCGTGCAAATAGCCTAAAAAAATATGACGATTTACACCGTACCGTACGGTAACCTCGGAATCCTAAAGTGTTAGGACTTATAATTGCACAACAGGGTTGTGCAAAAGCCTAAAAATGATTTGTGAGAGTTTACGCTGCGCTAGGCAAACCACCTCGAACTCCTATGTATTGTTAATTAAACTAAGAAAAGTGATCGGTATTAATGTGTTTTGATGTTGCAAATCCAACTTCAAGTTGCTCTTCTGAATGTCCTCATCGTGTTGCCCACGTTGTTCGCTTCAAGGTCTTCATCGTAGTACTTTTAGGTTTGATGTCCATCCTATGTAACCACTAGGTTTTCCTAAACTAAGGTATAGTGTGTATCAAAGCAATAAAGCATGCGATATAAAAGAAGAAAACAATACAACATGCTAGGAGAACAGTATAACATACCAGGAGAACAGTATAACATGCTAGGAAAACACTATAACATGAAAGGAGAACAATATAACATGCTATGAAATAAAATGTTGCAATGTAAATCAAACCTGTAAATTCGGGAGGTCTGCTGCTCCTTTAAGAAACATTGCTTAGAAAACTAAAGAAAATCGACATATTATCCACAACGGAAAACTCGAGAAAATCGACAAATAATCCACAACAGATAAAACTCAAGAAAATTGACGAGTAATAATTCAAATAAAACTAACAAAACCTCGGGAAAATCTCGGATAAAAGACACGAGTGCTTTGTCCAAAAATTTCAAAAAAACATATGAAAAAGTCCAAAAAGAGGGGACCGCAAGCACTCGAGTCGGAGCGAGGCTCAAATATATATTTGTACTCGAGAGACGTTGAAGGCTACTATCGGTCACCCGGATGTATAAAGTCCGTCACTCCACTAAAAGGATGTCCTACTGAACCTAACTTAAGAGGGTGCTCCTTAGCCCAGTGTCGGTAATCAACAAATAGATAACTAAGTTATAACATATTTAAAATTTAAATTTTAGTATGCACATGTATTTCAAGCATACAAAAGAAAAGTTGTTTTTAATTTTGTAATGAAAATATTTTTATAAATATTGTATATGTTCTTATCAATTTGTTTTATGAAATTTAAAAAAGTATAGTTGTTCACAAGTCGATCACATCATTGGGCATAGGACCACCAATAAACCCAAAAGATACGGGTCCTTCATTAGTCTTATGTCGGTGAATGATACTTTCGTCCTATATTTCATCAGGTTCCAGAATTGACTCCTGGTGTTGTNCCACAAGTCGATCACATCATTGGGCATAGGACCACCAATAAACCCAAAAGATACGGGTCCTTCGTTAGTCTTATGTCGGTGAATGATACTTTCGTCCTATATTTCATCAGGTTCCAGAATTGACTCCTGGTGTTGTAGGATGAGATATCATTCTGCTTACCACCGGCGTGCCTTTGTCATCATTTCCCTACACCCTAAAACAAAAACCGACCTACTTGCGACCTTGCTTGATGGTTTCATATATAGCAAAATGTTATATATGAGCACTTATGTATCAGACATAAGCAGAGAAAACCGAACCAAGAAGCAAGGAAAAAAAGAATAAAAATGGGGATGAGAGAGAGGAGGAATTGATGCACCCAAAAGATCAAAAGACAAAAAGGGTGAAGCAAGCCTCAAAAGAGAGCCCAAGATCTTTGAATCAATCCAAAAAAGATATTATTTTTTTCAAATTTTATATAATTGAATCAACCCATGAAGGGTATCCTTTCCAATTTTTGTTTTAAATAAATTGAAATGAGCCCAAAAACTAAAATAATACTATACTCATGGCTCCATCCCTTGTATGCACTCACACAACCAATCTTGAACCTAAATGTAATATTTATGTAATCCAAACTTTAATATTAAACCTCCACAGAACTCTCTTATAAATAATAATTTTATAAACTTTCAAAGTCTTTCATGAATCCAACTCATACTAACTTCCTGATTTCCAGAAAAAAAAAAACAAAGCCTTTTCACATTTTACAAGATAAGAGGAATTAACCAGTAGAGGGGACAATTACCAGCCCAACATATTTCACGAAGAGGTCACAAGTTAAGGCTCATGGGTAAAGGGCAGCAAGAGGAAAATCTTCACCCTTTAAACTCACGGGTAGGGTCAATAAAAGAGAAAAGCCACCACAGTATAGGCCCACGAGTAGGGGCAACAAAAGAGAAAAGCCACCACAACATAGGCCCACGGGTAGGGGCAACAAAAGAGAAAAGCCACCACAGCATAGGTCCACGGGTAGGGGCAACAAGAGGAAGGCTTCCACCCTTAAAGCTCACGGGTAAGGACAGCAAGAGAAAGACCATAAAGGCCATAAACATCAAATAAGGCTCACGACCAAGGCAGCAAGGAGCACATCATCATTATTTAAGCTTGAACCAACAATTTTTTATATAAAAGAACCATAGAGAGAACTCATGGCCAGGCTAAAGTAAGAAGCAAATTAAATTCCAGCCAACTACAACATAAACCACAATCAATAAGGGTCACGGGTAAAGGGCACTAAGAGGAAAAACCACAAGGGTAGCACACACCAAATAAGGCTCACGGCCAAAGGCAGCAGCCAACACCCCCAAATCATCCTCACAACAAAAGAGAAAGCCAGGAACAACCACTTTTGACATACATAAGAGTGTGAATGGACAAGCTACCATAAACTATCCAAACCGAAACCATTTTCATAAAGACATAGTAATGAATTGATCAGCTCGTTTCAAACATTCTCATATAGAAATATATGTTGAAATCATGAATTTTTGGATGACAAACTTGATTACCAATAAAAACTTCAAAATGAATTTTATATGGGGAGTTTCCGACCAAACCAAGCCCAATAAGGGGGAAGACAGGGAACCACAACAGGCACACCCGAGCCCAGCAAGAAGGGCAAGACAGGAGACCATAACAGGCACACTTGAGCCCAGCACAAAAGCAAACTGGGCCAAGAACTGAGCCCCTCAAACGGCTACCCCCAAATTATTAAACATTTCCAATATTTAAGTTCGAATAAAGGGAGCAGCAGGAAGCAAAACCGAGTTCATCCAAATGGACCAAAACAGAGATAGTTTTCCAATAAGGATCTAACTCCAAAAAGCCAAAGTCGAGCCCCAGCACATGGGCTAAGAAACCGAGCCCTCCAAATGGGGCTAAATGAAATGCAATTTTCGGCTATCATGAAGCCAAAACCGAGCCCCCCNGAAAACAGGGCAAAGATTTCCAGCATATGTTGTCCCAAAAGAGTACAAAACGAACCCACTAAGTAGGCCAAAGATAATGTAAAAATTTCAGTTAAATCTAGCCTAACAAAAACTAAAACCGAGCCCTCCAAATGGGGCTAAATGAAATGCAATTTTCGGCTATCATGAAGCCAAAACCGAGCCCCCCAAATGGGCTAAGAAAAGAGAAAATTTTCCAATAATGATCCTAAAGATCACCCAGCTATCAAAACTAATCCTAAGATCCACTTGGATAAGCATAAAAAGAAAATTTCAGCCCTGTATCTTATTCCTAACATGTATCCCATAAAATAGCAACTGAAACTTCCATTAACATGAACACCATATATCTTGAGCATAAAAAAAGGCAACCATAGCATCCTATATTTTGATGTTTATATGAACTACTTCATGATTAAGTCTCAGAACATGCCCAAATCTTGCTTCCACACGCTTTAGAAGAGATAGAAAATATTTTAAGATGTCATCTGAAATAGTGCAAAATAGAGGAGAGGAGGAGAATACCTCTTTTAAGTAGATTTAAAGCAAAATTATACGATAGATTCGAGAAAACCACTTCAATAGAATGTCTCCTCCTAAAGACTTCATGAAACACCAACCACGAATACTCCACACCACAAGCACACGAAAATCTAGCTTAGAGAGGGTTTCGGCAAAGCTTCTCCTCCTAAAAGCTTCAGAAAACAGCAACCCACGAATGCTCTACACTCCAAGCACACGAGAATCTATTTTAGAGAAGATTTCGACAGAGCCACCTTCCCCTAAAGCTTCAACAGTAAAAAAAAACATATCCTTCCTTTCTCTCAAAAAATTTTCAATAACCCAAAACCATATACTAAGAAGTCATTTTATAGGCAGAGAAGAGAGGGGGAAGAGCTACCAACCAGCCTCACTAGTAAGTAAATCACAAGACCAGATAGTAATTGCCACAGTAAAGAGGAAGACGGTAAAGCCTTGAGAAGGAGAAGGGTCGGCCAGCTCGAGCCTTGCAACTGGAGAGCCAAAGAATCTAGCGGCCGCGTGAAGAAGGGGAAGAGTCGAGAGAGGGAGAGGAGACTGTCGCGTGGATCGTCCACAGGAGCTAGGGCACGCGAGGGGAACGGGACGAGCTCCGCGGGATAAAGCCACGGGACCAAGCCATGGAACGGGTCGGACGAGGGTTTAAGTGCGCGGGTAAGGGGTAAATAGGGTTTAGGATTATAATTTTAATATTATAAGTAATAAAATATATAAAATATTTAATATTTAATATTTCTTAAAACTAAAATTTGATTTGTACTTTTTATTCGTGCATCAAAACAAAACAAAAATTTTTTTTAGGTAATTTTGACGTTCCGGACGCGCTGACGAAGTCTATTTTATCGTCGGAGGTCTTTTTGACAAATTCATCGATTTACGTGCAATTTTGCTCGTGTCGGAAATATGACAATATGAGTGTCTTTTCCTACTAAAATTGGTGCATCTGACGCATTGGCGCAGTCCATTTTATCATCGGAGGTCGTCCGGAGAAGTTAGCATTTTCACCTATCTTTAGGCTCAATTTAAATCCGATCTTGTGCAATTTAGTGGGTTTTGTGTATTTTGTGTGTGTGATGATAAAGTCCTGAAGAGATTTTCCTAGGGCATGAGATTCTGTTGGGAACTTCTCTCTGAGTCTCCACATGATAGCTCTTAACCGCTCGAACATAGGATGATGATTTTGAGACCATTAATGTGAAATGTCACAGGAAAAATAGGAGGGATTGAAATTTCTAAAAAGGGTGGGTCCCAATTCTAGTTTTCTAAAATGGTCAATAGAATCCCTAGGGCTAGATCNCGATGATTTTGAGACCATTAATGTGAAATGTCACAGGAAAAATAGGAGGGACTGAAATTTCTAAAAAGGGTGGGTCCCAATTCTAGTTTTCTAAAATGGTCAATAGAATCCCTAGGGCTAGATCCTAGAATCCTAAAAAAAAGTAATAACCTCAAAAATGAGGTCAACAAATGGACCCCCAATAGGTGTGGTGTGCTGACCAAGCTCGCCGCGCGTATTAGTGTTGACCGAATGGATCAACAAACCAAAGAATGTTTAAGTAGATCGACCAAAGATTTGAATTTGATATGAGATTGAACTTGAGTTGGGTTCCCAATCGGGAACCCAAAACTCGAGAAGGATTTAGTGAATGAATGAATTGGGTCCTCCGCTGGAGAGTTCCCAATCCAAAGGCAAGAGTGCATTGAAGATTTTTTTGAAGGTTTTGGCTGAGGATGAAAGGATTTGATCTATTTCATGCCTCGAGTAATTTTTTTTGGATTTCAAAATAAGGGAAAAGATCAAATTGAGGAGAATATTATTGAGAATGACATTCAACTCAAAAATTGATCAGGAAAGTTTTGAGTTTAGATGTAATAGGGCGACCGACACGGGATTTACGCCGAATTTCAAAAGGGGCGACCGACAAGAGAATTACGCTGGGCGACCTACACGGGATTTACGTTGAATTTCAAAAGAGGCGACCGACAAGGGAATTACGTCGAGCGACCGACACGAGATTTACGCTGAATTTCAAAGGAGGCGACCGACAAGGGAATTAAGCCAGGCAACCGACACGAGATTTACGCTGAATTTTAAAGGAGACGACCGGCAAAAAAATTACGTCGGGCGACCGGCACGGGATTTATGCCGAAATTTCAAATTTCAATTTTAATTTAACTTATTATCATTATAATTTTTATTTAAATTAACTTATTTTATAGGTTTTCTTTATTTCATTTTGCATTGTTCCCTGTTCATCGCAAGACTGAATTATCATTTAGTTTGACAGCTTTAAATCAATAGCATCATATGGCAAAAAGGAAACTTCATTTCTTCAAAATCTGATATATCGAGATACAATCTGATCGTAGAATAATCTTGATCAAAACAAAATGTAGATTCCTAATCCCATATCCATTCTTCTGAACTCTTGGAGTTATGTAAAGACAAACCCTTCCTCCTAAGGTATGTTCCGGAACAAAAGTCCCCTCACACACACACAGAAGTGCCTGTCTCATAACTCTAAGGGTCGAAGTCCTTCAAGTTCCGGATCAGGCTGATATCCAAACGGTGTTTTATTGTCATCCATTTTCCTGAAAGTAATTGATATTCTTCTTTGTGGAACTCCTGGCACACAGTGCTTTGCTAAATCTGCCTGTTTCCTTTGAGAACCAAGGCCGATTCAACTGGAAGAGGGATCTCCACTGATCCGCGGAATTCGCCTGGACCAACCACCCGTATCTCTTTCCNATGCTTTGCTAAATCTGCCCGTTTCCTTTGAGAACCAAGACCGATTCAACTGGAAGAGGGATCTCCACTGATCCGCGGAATTCGCCTGGACCAACCACCCGTATCTCTTTCCCGAACATTATATTGCATTCGCTGATGAGAGACACGGTGCAGAAGGGCCTCACAAAATCATGGTTATAAATGTGGGGTGGTATACAATCTCCTTCTTCATAAATGTTAATTATGCAACTGTTTGGCACGTTTTCTGCTGGTAAAACATGTCACTCTACCATCTTTTTTAGCATTCTTTTCATAAGTGGTGGTAACAGATCTACCTCATCATGTCAAATAATCCCTAGGGGATTCCCATCTTTGTCATATGCATAATTATAGCAACATCCAAACTGAATTGTGATCCTGCACTTGCCCCTCATCCATTTTCAGGACTCTGAATATGTCTTTTTCTGCAACAGGCCTTCCGGACCTCTTTCTTTGAAGTCAAAAATATATTTCACTATCCTTTTCTGTTCATTCTCGAAGAAAACATCAATGTGCAACTCTAATCCCTCCAATATGTTGATATAC
>JXCR01131492.1:6623-130368 GCA_002079205.1 Phalaenopsis hybrid cultivar
CCCCCCCCCCCCCATGCCAAAAAATTGCCAAAATCCCCAATTTCACTCAAATTTTCACCAAAACCCATTTTAGCCATCCAATTTCCCCAATTGCACCCAAAATTCTCCAAATTCACCAAAATTGGCCAAAATTCCCAAATTACCCCCAAATTTCTAAAATTCTCAAATCACCCCCAATTTTCATCAAGTTCATTTCAAATTCACCCAATTTTAAATCCAAACTCAAATTCATCAAATTCAAGCTCAATTTCAATGGTTACATGCTTATGACATCAAACTTCTCTTTACAATTGGTGAAATAGTGCCAAAAATTAGGGTTTTTGGTCTATACCCGAGTCTGAGAGGAGAGACCTCAATCAGATGCTTGTGGAAACTTCAGTAAAGTCTAGCAAACCCCCTGGAAGTGTTCTTTTCCTCTGGTGAATAGACTGAGTATGAGTTCAATGAAATGGTGATGCGGCCTTGGTCAAGAGCTAGGTTAGAGGGATTTTGATGGCCAGCTTCCTCGTCTTGCTTGAGGAAGCTTAGGGATGGTTTAATTTGAGGTTTGGTGGAGTTTTGATTGGGTAATAGAAAACCCTGGATTTAAAACTCAAAATTGAGCTCAGACAGAGGGATTTAGTGGGGTAAAATGGTGGGATTGATCTTAGAAAGACTTGGAGGAGCTCTGGGAGCAAATTGGCATAGTTTCCCCAAGAAAATTGGTGATCTCTATAGTTGGTCATGGGAGGTGGTGTTTAAATAGAGAGGGGAGGAGTGGCCATAATGGTTGGTCAGTATGTGCAATGTGTTGCTTTTGTGGAGGGAAGAAAGATCCAAGTGACCGATTAAAGTGAGCCAACTTATAGAGTTCAAAGCTTGGGGTGGCTCTCAATGTTGGTGTTTTCCTGCCACTAAGCCGGTCGGCCAGGCTAGGGCTGGTGACTAGAGTGGTTGGGTGAGCCGCAGGGAGCTTAATGATGATTATCACAGAGGTTTGATGGCTGGTGGCAAAGATATCTTGGGTTTAACCAAATATGGGAAGAGATCACCTAAATCAAGGAACCTTTGGTCCATGGCTCATGTTGGGTGGGTCAGGTGGGTCCCTAGGGTCCAAAGGCTCGCTGTGGTGACCATGGCTTGGTCAATTTGAATGGGTTTGGTTCAATTTAAAGCTTGGGTTCAAAATCATGTCATGAACTTGGATTTGAATTTGGTTTTGGCTAGACTTTGAGTTTGGCCTAATTGATTGATCAAATTAGCTTGGATGATTGTCATGAAAAGTTTGGAAAAAGAATTGAGTAATTTTAGATTGATTTGGGAGTTCAATTTAGTGGAATTTGGCTAATGACCAATTTTGGGGCATTTGGGTTAAACTTGGATTTGGATTGGGCTAGGGTCTAGGTTAGGCTCAATTGATGGTTCAAATTGCTCTAAGGGTTTGTAAGGAAGAGTTTTGGATATCAATTAGGCAGAAATTTTGGAGTTATGAGGTTTAATTTGATGGAATTTAGACTTAGGAGCAAATTCAAGGATTTTGGCTTAAGTTGGATTTGGGTGGAATTTAGGGCTATGCTAGGGCCAATTGAAAGTTCAATTTGGTCTAAAGAAATGTTATAAGGAATTTGGAATTCAAAATTGGGGAATTTGGTGAAATTGGATAAATGGTTAAATTGGGTATCTTAGTTAGGTTTGGAATTTAGGTTTTAAATTGGGTTCAATTGAGCTTCATTTTGATTTCAATCACACTTAGACATGATGAATTTGAGTTTAGAATTGAAGTTGGGGAAAAATTTGGATTAATTTGGTGGAAATTGGAGGTGAATTAGGGTAATTGGGCCTTAAAGGGCAAAATTAGAATTTTAGTCAAAATTGGTCAAATTGGACTTCATGAGTGGTCAAGATTGGTTTTAGGGGTATTTGAAATGATTTTGGAGGTTTTTGAGAAATTTGGGCCACCAAGGGCATTTTGGTAATTTTCGCAAACTTGGAGGTATTTTGGTAATTTTGAAAATTTAGGGTGTTTTGGGTAGTTTGGATGGTTTAAAAGAGTTTGGGGTGATTTTTGGACAAAGTTGAGTAGTATGGGCAATTTTGAGAATTTTAGGGTTTCAAGGGTAATTTGGTAATTATAGGAAAATTTAAGGGCAAAAGGCTAAAATTAGGTGTTTAGGTAAAATTAGGGTTCAATAGGATGACAATCATGAAATTACCCTTCATGAGTCATGAGAGCAAGGGAAACCTAAATTTGGATCCTTCTTGTGCTGGTCTTAGCATAGGGCTAATGGTTTAGGGGACCATCCACATGAGTTTTCAAAAAGAGTAAGGGATCAAGTAAGCATATCCGGTTAAGGGTTAAGGTTGTGAGTGTAAGTGAGGGGTATCAAGTGTATGTGTGTGTGAGACTAACCAAGACCACATCACCTAAGGTCAACCCTAAGGCCAAATAGTCTTATGGGGACTCCTCTTGAGCTCCCCCATGTCCGCTTTACCTACTAAGTGCTAGAGGTTATAAGCAATATGTGGAACTTCAATCTGAGCAAAGAAAAGTTTTATAATTTCTAATGGTGAGGGTTCCTTTACTAGTCTTCTAGGAAGGGTCAATAAGAAAGTCCTATGGCTAAATACTAGGTTTTTAAGGAAGAAATTATACCTTAACCAAAAGTGAAGTCAACAAATGGACCCCCAATAGATGGGTGTACTGGGCAAGCACACCACATGTATTGACATTGACCAAAGGGAGCATAAAAGCCATCACAACTGTCAGATCCAACATGCTCAGAGCAGAGAAGAGAAAAAATAAAACAGGCTTCCACTGGGGAGTAGACAGGGACTTCTGATGGGGCTCAGAAGGTAGGTTTTTCCAGAGAAAACCATCAAGAATATCGATGGTTACAATGACGATTCGATTTGATTTTAAACTAAAGATGTGAATTTTAGTTGAAAATAATTCAATTTTAATTTTAAGAAAATTTTGAAAATTAAGGATATATGAAAAGACCGGGTCAAGATGGAAAGCACAGGGACTCACATTCAGCTTGAAAGACCGATCGAGGAGAAGATGTGCTACATTGGGGAGGAAAGCTCGGGGACTCACATCCAACCTAAGAGGTAATGAAAGGGAATAGAACAGAGGCCTATCTTGGGGGAATTTCAAATTTTCTTCATTAAGAAGGAAAGCTTTGGGACTCACATCCAACTTAAGAGGTAATGAAAGGTGTCACATTAGGAAGGAAAGATTGGGGACTCACATCCATCTTAAGTGGCCACAAGAAGGGAGTAGAATAGAGGCCTACGATTCTAAGGGGGTAGAACGGAGGTCTACGGTCCTGAGTGGTAAGGTGGGAATAGGACGGAGGCCTACAATCCTAAAAAAGTAGAACGAAGGTCTACAGTCCCGAGTGTTGAGGTGAGAATTGGACAAAGGCCTACAATCACGAGGGAGTATAACAAAGGTGTACAATCTTGAGTGCTGAGGTGGGAGTAGGGCAGAGGCCTACATTCTCGAAGGAGTAGAACAAATACAATCATGAGTGCTGGGTGGGAGTAGGACAATGGCCTACATTCCCAAGAGAGTAGAATGGAGGTCTACGATCTCGAGTGTTGAGGTGGGAGAAGGAGGGAGGCCTATAATGCCAAGGGAGTAGATCAGATGTTTACAATCTCGAGTGCTGAGGTGGGAGTAGGACAGAGGCTTATAATCCTGATGGAGTAGAACGAAGGTCTGCAATCCTGAGTGCTGAGGTGGGAGTAGGACGGAGGCCTATAATCCCAAGGAAGTAAAAAGGAGGTCTATAATCCCGAGTGTTGAGGTGGGAGTAGGACAGAGGCCTACAATCCCGAGGGAGTAGAATGGAGGTCTACAATCCTGAGTGCTGAGGTGGGAGTAGGATAGAGGCATGGAGAAAACATATGGATTCTTCATTGCAAATGATATTGAAAAAGACACAACTTTATTACAGTAATTCAAAGCAAATACAAAAGTAGTATGAGACTTACCTTTATAAAAGATTTGTGCCCTCCTTGTAAAGCAAATAACAAACCTTACACTTCTTCCAACTTTCCAATAGCCACCAAGTCTCCACAAGAGACTTCTCCTCTCACACACAAACCCACGCGCCACCTTGAAGAGACACACCAAACTCCTTTCCAAATCTCTCCTTAAAACTGCTCCTAGACAACTCATGAGAGGTACCAAGACCCTCTTTTTAAAGAGACACAAAACACCTCCTTTTCCCAAAATACACATCTCTTCATTCCAAGAGACACACTTCTTCACTTCAACAGACACACCACTTCATCCAAAAGATTTTCTAAGTGTCTAGACTCATTGAACCACACTTTGGTGCGTGCAAGTTGTTTAGAATCTTCTAGAACATCCCATAATTTCCCAAAATCATCAAAAATCCGCCCCTTAACCTTTTCTGGTGCATAGAAGCCGTCTTTTATGTCTTCTGGTGTCGAGGCGCCTATACTCCACCCTGTAGGCAGCTCTACTGTTGTGCCTCGTTTCGCCTCGTTTCAGCTCTAGTTTGCCCCTTCTCAGCTCGATTTCACTTCTAAATTTTAAACCTACAAGATAAGCATGAAAAAAAACCTTTCGTTAAAGTATAATTTCATTCAAAACTATGTGATAAATGTAAAGAAGATTAAGCATAAAAAACATATCGAAGTATGTCAGGTCAAAAATTTTTCCTTGCTCGTTATGGCTCAAAATTACACTATTTTTGCTTCATTTTCTCCATAATCAATTTCTTGTACCTGAAACCAAAAACATAAAAAATTAATTCCTTTAAAGTAAAATATCATAAAAACCATTAAAAATAAGCATGAAAGGTATATAAAAAATTTGGTAATTTTTAGGCATGGTAATTACCATGAATATGTAAGCATGACCTTTATTATCGAGAGTATTTTTTAGTATTTCTCAAGATGTAATTAACCAAATGTATATGTCCCTTTAAGAGTTTCTCTTAACCTTAGAACAAAAATGTTTTTTTTTTTCATTCTCTAGTTATCAGTTACTTATGTAAGGATTCTCTCTGTGGAAACTGTGTTTTGAGGTTATCAATCTAATCCTATTTTGGAAGTATACTTTCAACATATCACATGATCATATCCTACATGAGCTCTCCATGATTCTTTTTAATTTATTTGTCTATTTTTGTTTTATGTTTTCATCATTCTGATTCTTTTCTTCTTTGGGTTATTTTTTATGATTTGGGAGTGAGATTTACTTCGAAAGAAGAAATCATACGATGATATATAAAGATACAAGATGACGACTCTAATGTTCAATTAATAGAACCAAAATCAAGGACAAATGCGAAAGCATGTTATGTTGAGGTGCAAGGAGAATAAGGGCTAAAAGCGAACTCGAACCCAACACTCACAAGAAAGCCTAGAAAATGGACATGGGATGAGAAAAGCACGGGAAGAAACTGTTATCAATTTTCTTATGAAAAAATTTCAAATGTGATGTTTAGGTAAAAAAATGAAATGTTGTGTTTTGTAGGTAAATATTAAACTTTTAGGTATTGTGTGAATAAAAATCCCATATATTTGTATTGTTTAAAAATTTTAAACTTTATATGGCCCATGAATGTGAAAGTTGAAGAAATATATTTTTATGCTTATTTTAATTTGGGAAAGTACCTAAATATTTATGTTTGGCTAAAATGCCTCAACTATGTATTTTATAGAAATAAAATTAGAAGGGATGCTCAAGCAAGCATAAAAGCAATTTTTTTAGCAACAAGCTACTTTATTCTTTCTCTTCCAAGCCACATCATTATCTCCAGTGATTGCAATTCAAGTGGGATTAGTTTGTAGTAAATTTTTTGTTTTCATCTTTCTCGTCATCTTTGGTTGTTGTTTGAGGTTTACAATATTCGATATAATATTATCTACTTAAAAGATCAATTAAAAATTTTCAAACATTGATCAAATTTTATGATCAATTTTTTTTGCACTCTCAACCGTAAATGGAGAATGATAAAAATATTATGTTATTTGCTTTTAATGTTGAAAAAAAATTTTCAAGCCACTATTAAATATTTTTCAAACATAGTTCAAACCCTAATCAACTCTTAATTAAACCTATTTCATATCTTGTTCATCTTCTTGAACAAGTTTCAAGCAATGTTTGAAGAAGGTTTAAACAGAGTTGGAACCTTATTCAAGTAAGTTTCAGTGAGGTTCAAACAAGGTAAACATATGATTCAAATATGATTTGAATTTTGCATTTTTCCCTCATAATATATTTTGAAATTAATTCATTTGACTGGCTTTACTATGAATATTAATGTTGGCACTGATCATACATTTTAATGGGCAATAAATTGCTCATGTCACATATAGAGCTAAACATGTGATAGAAAAATAATAAATAATTTGAGGGTAAGGACCTTATTGTGTTCAACATTGGATGTAATAACATAATGTTGGTCATCCTTAAATCTTTTATGAATTAGAAGTTTGGCAAATGTACTACTAAAGATCAATACATGAGTGGCTTTTAAAAATAATTTTTCATCCCATGCATAACTGCTCAATATCATGTTTTACTTAACGAGAATAGTTTGAATCCTATTGAGCTTCAAGTGCTTATACATTCACTTTCTTATGTTTAAGCTATAAAACTTTATAATAAATATTATCTTTTAAGGATTATAGTTTTAACATAACTCTGAAATTGATTTTTTTTAATAATAATGTCAAATATTAAGAAAATACAATTGCAATATCTTCTAAAAGTTTCACTTGACTACATTGAATTTTATAGCGATTATTTTTTTCGTTAACGTTTTTATTTACATTTGTTGTGTTTTAGATATTTTATTTTCTTGAATTGTACTCTATGTACTATAACTTTTCTATTATCACTTGAATTGCACTCTCTCTTTATTATAGTTCTTGAATAATGTTGTCTAATCATTTTTTCTAATTCTAATGTATAAGAAGTAATTGAATGTCAAAGTGGTTATATTCATCAAAGGTTGTCATTGAATTCCTTAACCAATGTTTTGTATTAATCTTACAACTAGTGGATATTTCATGCTAATGCACTTTTACAAACATTTTGTTGCCTTGCATTCTCTAACTCCCACAAATCCTTAGCTTGGGTCTTCTTCTAATGCTAAAAACTTTAATCTAATTTTATTTTCTTAACTTATTTCGGAATGCCTATTGTCAAAAATTATGGTTAAATTAAAAGATAGCGGATGTATAGGTTACCATTAAAGATATAAGTTTCTAGAAGAACATTAGATATATGACCAAAAAAAGGCACATAATGTTCAAATAATGCATAGTAAAAGTTGTTGTATGAAGATATATATTGGTTCAAGTTTAAAAATTTCTCTTAATTTGGGTTTTTAATAGAGCTTGCTCAAGAACTCATTAGATTAATGAATGAGATTGCTTTACAAAAGTACTATTTGATACAAGGGCATGAAAAGCTAATGTTATGATTGCATGCATGCAAATGCCTAACTCAATAATTGACTTTCAAGTGGTGTAATTTTTCTATTGACATAAGTTTATTTTTTATACATAAGAGGTTCATTTGGGATATGTGTATTCTTGTTTGATTTTACCACTAAATTTCATGAAAAAAATCTTAGCATAAGAGACTTGCAGCGAAACCTTACATGTAGATCACATTATCACTTATAACAAATTGCAAACAAAATTGCAAAGGCTTCATAAAGCATTAAAAGGAGATGCTTCTGAAAAACTTTTAGACCAAGTTGAAATTAACAGTATTAGTATCGTAAGAAAAGTTTTACCACATTCATATTGCTTATAAATATGTTGCAACAAATTTAATGAACACTGCCATTGCCGGACATATTCTCAAACTTGAAAAGTGGAGAGTTGTGTTAGATAGTCGACAACCAGCTTAAAACCTGTCGAAAAAATCATGACATGAATCCTTTTGAATATTATGTAAGTTTTAAGAAATCCCCTAGAAGCGACATATTGTATGGTCTGAATATAGTGAGAAGTGTGCAAGGGCCACTACACCAGCGCTCGGGTGTTGTGTCAAATAAGTAAGGCTAAGGAGATTGATAACTTAGTTTTTAAACTTTGGTATTCAGGTAAGAGTCGCACTAGAAATGGGGTAGGTGTAATTATAAATAAGAGTTTGAAAGATAATGTTGTAAAAATTAATAGAGTTGGAGATAGAATTATAGCTCTTGAGATTATTGTTGATACTAAGATTTTTAATATTATAAGTGCTTATACTCCCCATGTAGGTTTATATATTGATTCTAAAGATAAATTCGTGAATAAATTAGAAGACTTAATACAAATGATAGTTCTTGAAGAAAGAACTTTTATTAGAGAAGATATAAATGGACGTGTTGGTAGAGTAGTAGAAGATATTAGAATTATTCATGGTGGCTACGGTTTTGAAGTGATTAATGATGAAGGTAGAGCTATATTAGATTTTTCTTTAGTGTACAATTTTTTTATTGCTGATATTTTATTCTAAAAGAGAGATGAACATATTATTACTTATAAGAATGGATCTAATAAAACACAAATTGATTATTTTCTTATGAGAAGAAGATCTAGAATAAAAAAATTGTAAGGTCATTCCAAGTGAGGATTTAAGTACTCAACTTTGATTATTAGTTCTACATTTTAAGATGAAAAGTTGTAAAATAAAAATTACTATGAATCATCTTCGTAGAATTAGATGGAGGCACCTAAAAGACACAAATAAAATTATATTTATGAGTAAAGTTCAAGCTTTCAAAATGTGGGATGTTCATGAAGAAGCAAATTCTATGGGATAAAGTGACAAAAACTAATAAACAAGTGGCAAAAGCTGGAGAATCAAAAGAATAAATTTCTATAAATAAAATAGTTGGTGGTGGAAAAAATGTGCAAGAAAAAATAAAATATAAGAGGGTATGCTATAAAAATTGGTTTAAATGTAAAAGCTTAGAGAACTGAGAAAAATATTAAAGCTCACAGGGAGTTTAAGAGAACAATCTGTGACGCTAAAAACTTTGCTTTTAGTGATCTTTATAATAGATTAGATACTAAGGAGGGGGAATATATATATNGAGATGAAAATCAAAAAGTGATTTTCTTGGAAAAAGATATTCAAAATAGGTGGATGAGTTATTTTGATAATTTTTTTAATAAAGTTTTGGAAAATACGATCGACCTTAGTGATCTTAATATCGTTAATAATAAAAAAAATATTTTATTTTTACCATGACATTAGTAAAAAATAAGTTAAGGATGCTTTAAATAAAACCAGGGTTGGAAAGTTCGTAATACTTAATGATATCCCAATTGATGTTTGGAAATATTTAGGAGATTTGGGGGTTTATTAGTTTACTAAACTCTTTAATGTTATTTTAAAAACTAAAAAAATGCCTGGGTGGAGAAAGAGTATTTTAGTCTCCATTTTTAAGAAAAAAAGAGATGCACAAGAGTGTGCCAATTATAGAGGAATTAAGTTGATGTGTCATACTTCAAAGTTATGCGAGTGGGTAATTGAACATAGGTTAAAACGTATTACAAAGATTTCTCATAATCAATTTTCATTTATGACAGACAGGTCTACTATGGAAGTTATACATTTATTGAGAGGTTTGATGGAGAAGGTCAAATAGAGTAAGAAGGAACGACATATGATTTTCATTGATTTAGAAAAAGCTTACGATAAGGTTCCAAGAGATATCCTTTGGAAGGTTCTTGAGAAAAAAAGGTGTTTATATGACTTATATTCAAGCCATTACTAATATGTATACAAAGAACTGTTACTTGTGTTCGAACTGAAGGAGGATTGACCAAATATTTTCTCATTTCTATTGGTTTACATCAGGGATCAGCTTTAAGCCCATATATATTTTTTTTAGTTATGGATGGTCTTGCTTGACACTTACAAGAGGATGTACCTTGTTGCATGCTTTTTGCTGATGACATCCTTCTCGTGGATAAGACGAGAGAAAAAGCTTAGGAAAACATTGAATTATGGAGGTCTACCTTGGAGTTTAAAGGCCTTCGTTTGAGTATAATTAAAACTGAATGCATGGAATGTAATTTTAGTAGTAGTGGCTCTAGTGAAAGAAATGTAACTATGGGTGATCAAATTTTTAAAAGGTGTGCTCGCCTTAGATATCTCGGGTATATTGTTCAAAGTGATGGTGATTTTGATGGGGATGTTATTAGTAGAATTTAAGTAGGTTGGTTCAAGTGGAGGAATGCTTTGGGCTATTGTGTGATAGAAAAGTACCGCTTAGACTAGATGGAAAATTTATAAGATTGTGGTGAGACCTGCAATGCTCTATGGCGCTGAATGCTAATCTCTAAGAGAGAAGCATTAAACTAAGTTAAGTGTTGTCGAGATGAGAATGATTAGGTGGATGAGTGGCTTTACATTTAGAGACAATATTGCAAAAAGAATATATTTGTGATAGTGTTGGTGTAGCTTCATTGATGGACAAAATTAGAAAGAGACGACTTAGATGGTTGGTCGCATTAAATGTCGATCATCCGATGATCTGATTAGAAGAGTAGATGTTTTATATTCGACTTATGTTAAAAAAGGCAGAGGTTGACCTAGGATGACTTGGGCATATAGTAAAAAAAAACGATCTAATTTATTAGAATTAAATGAAAATATGACAGTAAATAGGATTCAATGGAGAAAAAGATTCATTTAGCTGACCCCTCTTAGTGAGATAAAGGTTGTCGTTGTTGTGCCGATCATAAAAATATTAATAATGTAATATTTATTTTTGTGATGTGTAATAACTTAGGTTAATGTAATTTTTTTCGTAAAAACTATTATATTATAACAATTGTAATAACACTACGATATTATAATTCTTAAATTATGTAATCATTTGTATTTATACATAATTTATCATGTCATAGTTTGACTACTCTCTTTCTCATCAGAAATTTTTAATAACTTTATATTATTTAAATTAAAATATATTTAATTATAAATATTATAATTATAATATACTATATCAACTATTATTATGGCTACTTGAACATGAGTTATATTGTATNGTTTTTTAAGGATTATAGTTTTAACATAACTCTGAAATTGATGTTTTTTAATAATAATGTCAAATATTAAGAAAATATAATTGCAATATCTTCTAAAAGTTTCACTTGACTGCATTGAATTTTATAGCGATTATTTTTGTCGTTAACTTTTTTATTTACATCTGTTGTGTTTTAGATATTTTATTTTCTTAAATTGTACTCTATGTACTATAACTTTTCTATTATCACTTGAATTGCACTCTCTCTTTATTATAGTTCTTGAATAATGTTGTCTAATCATTTTTTCTAATTCTAATGTATAGGAAGTAATTGAATGTCAAAGTGGTTATATTCATCAAAGGTTGTCATTGAATTCCTTAACAAATGTTTTGTATTAATCTTAAAACTAGCAGATATTTCATGCTAATGCACTTTTACAAACATTTTGTTGCCTTGCATTTTCTAACTCCCACAAATCTTTAGGTTGGGTCTTCTTCTAATGCTAAAACCTTTAATCTAATTTTATTTTCTTAACTTATTTCGGAATGCCTATTGTAAAAAATTATGGTTAAATTAAAAGATAGCGGATGTATAGGTTACCATTAAAGATATAAGTTTCTAGAAGAACATTAGATATATGACCAAAAAAAAGGCACATAATGTTCAAATAATGCATAGTAAAAGTTGTTGTATGAAGATATATATTGGTTCAAGTTTAAAAATTTCTCTTAATTTGGGTTTTCAATAGAGCTTGCTCAATAACTCAATAGATTAATAAATGAGATTGCTTTACAAAAGTACTACTTGATACAAGAGCATGAAAAGCTAATGTTATGATTGCATGCATGCAAATGCCTAACTCAATAATTTGCTTTCAAGTGGTGTAATTTTTCTATTGACATAAGTTTGTTTTTGATACATAAGAGGTTCATTTGGGATATATGTATTCTTGTTTGATTTTATCACTAAATTTCTTGAAAAAAATCTTAGCAGAAGAGACTTGCAGGGAAACCTTACATGTAGATCACATTATCACTTATAACAAATTGCAAACAAAATTGCAAAGGCTTCATAAAGCATTAAGAGGAGATGCTTCTGAAAACTTTTAGACCAAGTTGAAATTAACAGTATTAGTATCGTAAGAAATGTTTTACCACATTCATATTGCTTATAAATATGTTGTAACAAATTTAATGAACACTGTCATTGCCGGCCATATTCTCAAACTTGAAAAGTGGAGAGTTGTGTTAGGTAGTCGACAACCAGCTTAAAACCTGTCGAAAAAATCATGACATGAATCCTTTTGAATATTATGTAAGTTTTAAGAAATCCCCTATAAGCGACATATTGTATGGTCTGAATATAGTGAGAAGTGTGCAAGGGCCGCTGCACCAGCGCTCGGGTGTCGTGTCAAATAAGTAAGGGTTTCCATATTACGAATGAGTACATGTAAAGAAGTTAGTCCATGAAACTAATATAAGGATAGGATTTTGGAATATAGGTACTCTTATTGCTAAATTAATGGAATTAGTTGATATTATCATTCATAGAAAGATAAATATCTTATGTGTTCAAGTGGGTCGGAGAAAAGGCTAAGGAGATTGATAACTTAGTTTTTAAACTTTGGTATTCAGGTAAGAGTCGCACTAGAAATGGGGTAGGTGTAATTATAAATAAGAGTTTGAAAGATAATGTTGTAAAAATTAATAGAGTTGGAGATAGAATTATAGCTCTTGATATTATTGTTGATACTAAGATTTTTAATATTATAAGTGCTTATACTCCCCATGTAGGTTTATATATTGATTCTAAAGATAAATTCGTGAATAAATTAGAAGACTTAATACAAATGATAGTTCTTGAAGAAAGAACTTTTATTAGAGAAGATATAAATGGACGTGTTGGTAGAGTAGTAGNCAAAGGTAAAGCTATATTAGATTTTTCTTTAGTGTACGATTTTTTTATTGATAATATTTTATTCAAAAAGAGAGATGAACATATTATTACTTATAAGAATGGATCTAATAAAACACAAATTGATTATTTTCTTATGAGAAGAAGATCGAAAATATAAAAATTGTAAGGTCATTCCAAGTGAGGATTTAAGTAGTCAACTTTGATTATTAGTTCTACATTTTAAGATGAAAAGTTGTAAAATAAAAATTACTATGAATCATCTTCGTAGAATTAGATCGGGGCACCTAAAAAACACAAATAAAATTATATTTATGAGTAAAGTTCAAGCTTTCAAAATGTAGGATGTTCATGAAGAAGCAAATTCTATGGGATAAAGTGACAAAAAATAATAAACATGTGGCAAAAGCTGTACTTGGAGAATCAAAAGAAATAATTTCTATAAATAAAATAGTTGGTGGTGGAAAAAAATGTGCAAGAAAAAATGAAATATAAGAGGGTATGTTATAAAAATTGGTTTAAATGTAAAAACTTAGAAAACTGAGAAAAATATTAAAGGCTCGCAGGGAGTTTAAGAGAACAATATGTGACGCTAAAAACTTTGCTTTTAGTGATCTTTATAATAGATTAGATACTAAGGAGGGGGAATATATATATATATATATATATATATATATATATATATATATATATATAAACTAGCCAAACAAAGAGAAAATNATCACATTAGTAAAAAATAAGTTAAGAATGCTTTAAATAAAACTAGGGTTGGAAAGTTCGTAAGACTTAATGATATCCCAATTAATGTTTGGAAATATTTAGGAGATTTGGGGGTTTATTAGTTTACTAAACTCTTTAATGTTATTTTAAAAACTAAAAAAATGCCTGGGTGGAGAAAGAGTATTTTGGTCCCCATTTTTAAGAAAAAAGGAGATGCACAAGAGTGTCCCAATTATAGAGGAATTAAGTTGATGTGTCATACTTCAAAATTATGCGAGTGGAAAATTGAACATAGGTTAAGATGTATTACAAAGATTTCTCATAATCAATTTTGATTTATGACAGACATGTCTACTATGGAAGCTATACATTTATTGAGAGGTTTGATGGAGAAGGTCAAATAGAGTAAGAAGGATCGACATATGATTTTCATTGATTTAGAAAAAGCTTACAATAAGGTTCCAAGAGATATCCTTTGGAAGGTTCTTGAGAAAAAAAGGTGTTTATATGACTTATATTCAAGCCATTACTAATATGTATACAAGAACTGTTACTTGTGTTCGAACTGAAGGAGGATTGACCGAATATTTTCTCATTTCTATTGGTTTACATCAGGGATCAACTTTAAGCCCATATATATTTTTTTAGTTATGGATAGTCTTACTGGACACTTACAAGAGGATGTACCTTGTTGCATGCTTTTTGCTGATGATATCCTTCTCGTGGATAAGACGAGAGAAAAAGCTCAGGAAAAACTTAGGCTTTTTGCTGATGATATTCTTCTCGTGGATAAAACGAGAGAAAAAGCCCAGGAAAAACTTGTTTTTTGCTGATGATATCCTTCTCGTGGATAAAACGAGAGAAAAAGCCCAGGAAAAACTTGAAGCATTGGGGTCTAAAGGCCTTCGTTTAAGTAGAACTAAAACTGAATACATGAAATGTAATTTTAGATTGGAGTCTAAAGGCCTTTGTTTAAGTAGAATTAAAACTGAATACATGGAATGTAATTTTAGTCTTCTCGTGGATAAAATGAGAGAAAAAGCCCAGGAAAAACTTGAATTATGGAGGTCTACATTGAGTCTAAAGGCCTTCATTTGAGTAGAACTAAAACTGAATACATGGAATGCATTTTAGTAGTGTCTTCTCATGGATAAAACGAGAGAAAAAGCCCAGAAAAAACTTGAATTATGGAGGTCTACATTGGAGTCTTCTTCGTTTAAGTAGAACTAAAACTGAATACATAGAATGTAATTTTAGCAGTAATAGCTCTAGTGCTTTTAAGTAGAACTAAAACTGAATACATGGAATGTAATTTTAGTAGTAATAGCTCTAGTGACATCTAAGTAGAACTAAAACTGAATACATGGAATGTAATTTTAGTAGTAGTAGCTCTAGTGACATAGGAAAAACTTGAATTATGGAGGTCTACATTGGAGTCTAAAGACCTTCATTTAAGTAGAACTGACTTGAATTATGGAGGTCTACTTTGGAGTCTAAAGGCCTTCGTTTAAGTAGAACTAAAACTGGGAAAAACTTGAATTATGGAGGTCTGCATTGGGGTCTAAAGGCCTTCGTTTAAGTAGAACTAAAACTGAATACATGAAATGTAATTTTAGATTGGAGTCTAAAGGCCTTTGTTTAAGTAGAACTAAAACTGAATGGAGGTCTACATTGAGTCTAAAGGCCTTCATTTGAGTAGAACTAAAACTGAATACATGGAATGCATTTTAGTAGTGTCTTCTCATGGATAAAACGAGAGAAAAAGCCCAGAAAAAACTTGAATTATGGAGGTCTACATTGGAGTCTTCTTCGTTTAAGTAGAACTAAAACTGAATACATAGAATGTAATTTTAGCAGTAATAGCTCTAGTGCTTTTAAGTAGAACTAAAACTGAATACATGGAATGTAATTTTAGTAGTAATAGCTCTAGTGACATCTAAGTAGAACTAAAACTGAATACATGGAATGTAATTTTAGTAGTAGTAGCTCTAGTGACAGAGTAGAATTAAAACTGAATGCATGGAATGTAATTTTAGTAGTAGTAGCTCTAGTGAAAGAAATGTAACTATGGGTGATCAAATTTTTAAAAGGTGTGCTCGCCTTAGATATCTCGGGTATATTGTTCAAAGTGATGGTGATATTGATGGGGATGTTATTAGTAGAATTCAAGTAGGTTGGTTCAAGTGGAGGAATGCTTTGGGCTATTGTGTGATAGAAAAGTACAGCTTAGACTAGATGAAAAATTTATAAGATTGTGGTGAGACCTGCAATGCTCTATGGCGCTGAATGCTAATCTCTAAGAAAGAAGCATTAAACTAAGTTTAAGTGTTGTCGAGATGAGAATGATTAGGTAGATGAGTGGCTTTACATTTAGAGACAAAATGCAAAAAGAATATATCCGTGATAGTGTTGGTGTAGCGTCATTGATGGACAAAATTAGAAAGAGACGACTTAGATGGTTGGTCGCATTAAACGTCGATCATCTGATGATTTGATTAGAAAAGTAGATGTTTTATATTTGACTTGTGTTAAAAAAGGAAGAGGTTGACCTAGGATGACTTGGGCATATAGTAAAAAAAAGCAATCTAATTTATTAGAATTAAATGAAAATATGACAATAAATAGGATTCAATGGAGAAAAAGATTCATTTAGCTGACCCCTCTTAGTGAGATAAAGGTTGTCGTTGTTGTGTCGATCATTAAAATATTAAAAATGTAATATTTATTTTTGTGATGTGTAATAACTTAGGTTAATGTAATTTTTTTCATCGTAAAAACTATTATATTATAACAATTGTAATAACACTACGATATTATAATTCTTAAATTGTGTAATCATTTGTATTTATACATAATTTATCATGTCATGGTTTGACTACTCTTTCTCATCAGAAATTTTTAATAACTTTATATTATTTAAATTAAAATATATTTCGTTATAAATATTATAATTATAATATACTATATCAACTATTATTATGGCTACTTGAACATGAGTTATATTGTATTTATTGTTATTAAATACTATTCAAATTATATTCGAATACTATTTAGACCTTCAATTTTTGACAGATTAAAAAAAATAAATTTTTACAATCAAATTTATTGGAATAAGATAATTATAAAAAAATTTACCCAAANGTTTTTATAACTAAATAATAAATTCTAGCTGAATCGAGAACTTTCCATCCAGTCTTTATATACCTGTAACGGTTAGCTACATGAAAGTTGACTTGATGGAAAATTTTATTTCCTGCAACCAATGTCTCTAATTCACCTTTGCAGAATGATCTGCATCCTCTCATTTACTTCTGAACTTTTGTAAGTCTAACTATAACTTCCGCTTCAGATTATTCAATTCTTTTAATTACTACAATTTTTGTATTGCATTATATAGTATTTGAGTTGAGAAAGAATTCATACCTACATTCTTGATGCCAAAATTTCACAGCCAATTCAACCATCCCCACTTGTTTTGACTCAACTCTAAAAGTTTAAAATACCATCATCATTTCAATATCTTTAGCACTTCGATAGTACAAGCCAAAAAAAGTCAATTTTTTCTTGCCTTAATTTCAATTGGTGCACTCCCTCACAACTTCTCTCTAACACATTCGTATCTTATCTATCCATCCACGAAAATATACTTGTAGAACAAAGTTTTACTGCATATCCATCCATCTTAATATTCTAGTCACAACCATTTGCTTATGAGCCACTTCTTAAACACCCAAGGCCCAAAGTCACATGTACCTAACTTTATTATAGTTTTATAAATTTAATCTTTAAAATTCCATGATATTTTCTTGTCATATGACACCCGCAAAGCATTTCTACATTTCACCTTAGGCTCATGTTATATCTTCATGTACATTCTTTGTGGCAAAATACCCAATATTTTTAAAATTATCACAGCTTGTTATCAATTCATATTCAGCAATATTACGAACAATTACAAATTTTACATCTACTGTGCTGTAAATCATATATTTAATTTTTATCTTACTAATTTTAAACCACTCGTTTTCTTAAGATTTTCTTGATCGGTTCAAAAACTAATTTTGCAAGATGTATAACCCGTAAAAACTAAATTTAAACCAATGCAATGATGTCGGTGCAATTAGATAAGGAAGTAAAATGACATCACCTACAACTATGGAAGTTTTTACTTGTGCATGGAAAAAAAGACAAATTTAAAAATGCCAATAATTAAAGCACCTGCATTCTCAGGTAACGGTTGAATTCTTCTGTTTGATGCTCGATCTCAGGGCCTAATTTACTGAGAATAGTTGAAAGGGGCAGTGATGGCATGCTCCCACTCGCCGTTGTAACCGAGGAATGATGATCGTCGTCATCATAGGACAGTCTTAGACCAGTGGACACAGTATTCACANAACCATAAGCTTTCAAGATGAAGTCGGCTAACATCTCTAATAGTATATATATATATATTGAAAAGCTTGGTCAGAGGCTATTATATGAACCTCCCGATCAATCTCATATGCATAAGAATTCCATCTCGTATGCATAAGAACCCGTGACCTAGGGGTCTTTACAAACTCTGTCAACCAAAAAATCACGGTAGGCGGCACACACACATACCAGTTTTTACANGACCACAAGCTTTCAAGATGAAGTTGGCTAACATCTCTAATAGTATATATTTGAAAAGCTTGGTCAGAGGCTATTATATGAACCTCCCGATCAATCTCATGTGCATAAGAATTCCATCTCGCACATAGGCGGGATCAAACCCGTGACCCTAGGGGTCTTTACAAACTCTGTCAACCAAAAAATCACGGTAGGCGGCACACACACATACCAGTTTTTACAATGGCAATGTAATTTTTATGTATTTATATATCATCTCACACCTAGACTTGCACACACACACACACACACACACACACATAGCATTCGATTCTTTAATATCACGTCAAGCACTCTTACCCTTTTTAGTAGTCAAATACACATTTTTATGCATAGGCTTAAAGCGCCAAAGTCGTATCTAGGAAAATATGAAAGTTCAGATGTGAGATAAGTAAATACACAAGAATTGTGTGCTACTTATGTAAATNTAGCACTCGATTCTTTAATATCACGTCAAGCACTCTTACCCCTTTTAGTAGTCAAATGCACATTTTTATGCATAGGCTTAAAGCACCAAAGTCCTATCTAGGAAAATATGAAAGTTCAGATGTGAGATAAGTAAATACACAAGAATTGTGTGCTACTTATGTAAATATTCCTAAGATTGTTTATTATTGAGCCTCCAAAGACCGTCACATGCTTTAGTAAATTTTAGGAGCATTTACATACATAGCACACAATTCTCATGTAATTGTATATCTCACACCTAAACTTTCATATTTATACTCATAGCACTCAATTTTTTAATATCAAATAAAATATAGCACNAACCGTCACATGCTTTAGTTAATGTTAGGGGCATTTACATACATAGCACACAATTCTCATGTAATTGCATATCTCACACCTAAACTTTCATATTTATACTCATAGCACTCAATTTTTTAATATCAAATAAAAAATAGCACTACTATCACTTTTTAAAAGTCAAATACACATTTTCATACATAGTTTTAAAGCATCAAAGTGCTATATATGTAAATATGGAAGGTTAGGTGTGAGATGTGTAAATATTTAAGAATTGTGCCATGTATGTAAATTCCCTTAATTTTCATGGGTCTCTACTAATTTAAAATGTTTTGTAATGACTAAGGGTCTGTTTGGGGCAGCTGTTGATTATTTATAAGCAGATTATTCTATAATTTGATAATCTGCAGATTATCAAAATAAGCTGGCTTGTTGTTTGGGGCAACTTATTTAGAACAACTTACTGACAACTGTTGTTGGATAAATGACAATTCCGCCCCTGTTTGGTTAAACTGTTTGCAAACAGAATTGTATAGGGAAAATAAAAGATAGAACAAAAGTCTCAAACAATTACAAATCAGTAACATAAATTAAAATACACTGCTTAATATTTCGTTACCTCAATTCTACAGCACGATCAAAAGAGCGCCTAAAATGTAGAACACTACTTAAGGTCAAAAGCAAGTCGATCTAATTATTGTAAACATTTAAAGAAAAGACCGAGCATGTTCCAAATCTTATAAGTCTGCTCAAACTCAAAAACAATCTAAAAGCAAATATCACTTATATTTTTACAATTGAGTTTTTTCTGCATCTCAACAACAGATTTAAACAATTCCATGCATGAATACCATAGCACCAAAAAAAAAATAATATTCAGAATCACCAAGAAAAATTGAGATCAATAAAACGATCCCAACGAAAAAGAAAAATCTAAAGGCATAAGAGCACAAAGTACTAAAGTCTTTACCTATTCTCAGCAGATCCACCAATCTTTCCTGATCCGACCAAGATACAGAGCAAGGAGCTCGAGGCAACACGAAAGTCAACCCAATTCTAGGGTTCGCAGCGAAAGCGGAAGAAAAATCGAGAAGAAAAGAGGCGAGAGAATCAAATAAGGAATCAGAGCTTCCTCTGGGCCTCGAAATGGCAGCGAAATGAAGCGCTGGAGAGGCGAGGGCGAGTCGACAGCGAGGGGGAAGGAGATCGAGCCTCGAAATGGCAGCGAAATGAAAGGCAAGGCGAGGGCGAGGTGATCGGGGAGGGGCACGGAGGAAATTTTCACCTAACGCGAGAAGAAGACGCGGGACGCAGCCCCTTCCCCACTTCTCCGAGTATTAAGGAAATTTTGGAAGTGCGTCGGAGTGGCACGAAATCGCAGCGTCGAACGCCTTTTTCAAACACCCATACGACGTTTTCATACTGTCACCACAGTCAATAAGCTGCCCCAAACGGGCCCTAAATTGATCTAGCGGTTGTGTAATTGATTAAATTCCAAATCAATGTACTTCTAATCATTGTTGCTTGTTTTCTCTTAGAGCACCTCAATATATACTTAAAGCCTACGCTACTAATTTCAACAATTCATACAACAATAACAAAATCAAGCCTTTATCCCACTAAGTAGGGTCAGCTACATGAATCCTTTTTCTTTATTGCATCCTATTGAGTATCATATTTTCATTTGATTCTAATAAATTACGATCATTATTTATACAATATGCCCAAGTCATTCTAGGTCCACCTCTGCCTTTCTTAAGATAAGTCGAATCTAAAACCTCTACTCTCCTAATTGGAACATCAGATGATCGACGTTTAATGTGATCAATCCATCTGAGATGACTCTTTATAATTTTATCTGTCACTGAAGCTACACCAACCCTATCACTGATATATTCATTTCACATTTTGTCTCTAAGTGAAAAGCCACTCATCCACCTAATCATTCTCATCTCAGCAACACTTAACTTAGTTTTATGTTTCTCTTTTAAAGGCCAACATTCAGTGTCATAGAGCATTGTAGGTCTCACCACCATCTTATAAAATTTTCCTTTCAGTCTAAAAGGTACTTTTCTATCGCACAATAGGCCCGAAGCATTCCTCCATTTCAACCAACCCAACTTGAATTCTACTAATAACATGCCCGTCTATATGACCATCTCTTTGAATAATAGATCTGAGATATCTAAAGAGTTCACAGCTTTTAATAATTTGATCACCCTCACCCATAGTTACAACTCTGTCACTAGAGCTACTACTACTAAAATTACATTCCATGCATTCAGCTTTAGCTATAATCAAACAAAAGCCTATTCCAATGTAGAACTCCATAATTCAAGTTTTCCTGAGCTTTCTCTCTAGTCTTATCCACGAGAAGAATATCATCACTGAAAAACATACACCAAGTTACATCCTCCTGTAAATGTCAAGTAAGAGCATCCATAACTAAAGCAAATGGTTGTGGATTTAAAGCCGATCCCTGATATAATGCAACTGAAACTGAAAATTATTTGGTCAATCCTCCTTCTGTTCGAACAAAAGTAATAGTTATACTATACATATCTTCAATGACTTGAATATAAGTCATATCAACACCTTTCTTCTCTAGAACTTTCCAAAGGATATCTCTTGGAACCTTATCGTAAGTTTTTTCTAAATCAATAAAAATCATATGTAGATCCTCTTATTCTCTCTGAACTTCTCCATCAAATCTCCCAATAAATGTATAGCTTCCATGGTAGACCTACTCAGCATAAATCCAAATTGATTATGAGAAATCTTTGTAATAAGTCTTAACCTATGTTCAATTACATTCTCCCATAATTTTAAAGTATGACACATCAACTTAATTCCTTTATAATTTGCACACTCTTGTGCATTCCCTTTATTCTTAAAAATGAAGACCAAAATACTCTTCCTCCACTCATGCATCTTTTTAGTTTTTAAAATAATATTAAAGAGTTTAATTAGCCAAAAAAGCTCATAGATATCCTATATATTTTCACACTTCATTTAAGATATCATCAGGTCCCGCAGACTTTCCACCATTAGTTTTCTTTAGAGCCTCCTCAACTTCTTATTTACTAATGCAAAGGTAAAACTAAAATATTTATTATTATTAACGATATTAAGATCACTAAGTTCAATCGTAATTTTAACAATTCATATGTAGAAAAAAACCAATGTCTGTACTTCAATATATCCCATGTTCTTCCTTCACACATGCAGAGACCAAGTTTATAATAACCTTTCTCTCAAACCTTTGGGTTTGGTGATGTAGGCTATGTAATGTCTTTCACTAAATCATATTTAGAAGGCTTTAAAAATGACAATTAATTGTAATACATATATATATGAAGCAAGTTATAAGAGGTTTGGAGGGAATTTTAAATGCTGAACACTGCTTTTAGAAGCCAATGAATTAGCCCGAATTGAGAAATCTAAATGTCAATAAAAAATTCAATTAGTTCTCCAAAACGCATAAATATTAACTGTGCTCATTCTCTCTATAGATTAGATTTACTATCGTTTCACAGTCACTTATATAGCCCTTATGTTAATGAGGTGATCTACTTTGATTACATTGTTATTGTGCTAAAATAGTTCAATAATCTCAATCATTGCACTTAAACAAGTCTAAGCACTGATTTATTTACATCATCTCACATCTATGATGTGTTAAAATTTAGATTTTGTGAATGATAAAATTAATCATAAGCTAATTTGGGGTATTTATCTTTTGCCTTTAGTTTAAATCACTCACTACTAGCTCAGTAATTCATTCAACGTCATAACTTAGTATTGTTATTACATTTGTAGGAACAACTTAATTGATCACATGTGTGTAATTATAGTTGAGTAGCACATTGATTATACTGCCTTTAGCTTGGCTGACTCAATTATAACATGCCTCATCTAGCATACTGATACATCATTACTAATCTAGTTAGCATACCTATAACTTCCGCGCATTCTATCATTGATTGCTTCCATTGTGCATAGTCTTTACTATAATGTGTATTGCATTATATAGGATTTAAACCGAAAGTTTTTATAACTAAATAATAAATTCGAGCTGAATCGAGAACTTTCCATCCAGTCTTTATATACCTGTAACGGTTAGCTACATGAAAGTTCACTTGATGGAAAATTTTATTTGCTGCAACCAATGTCTCTAATTCACCTTTGCAGAATGATCTGTATCCTCTCATTTACTTCTGAACTTTTGTAAGTCTAATTATAACTTCCGCTTCAGATTATTCAATTCTTTTAATTACTAGAATTTTTGTATTGCATTATATAGTATTTGAGTTGATAAAGAATTCATAACTACATTCTTGATGCCAAAATTCCACAGCCAATTCAGCCATCCCCACTTGTTTTGCCTCAACTCTAAAAGTTTAAAATACCATCATCATTTCAATATCTTTGGCACTTCGATAGTACAAGCCAAAAAAAGTCAATTTTTTCTTGCTCTAATTTCAATTGGTGCACTCCCTCACAACTTCTCTCTAACGCATTCGTATCTTATCTATCCATCCACGAAAATATATCCTCACAACTTCTCTCTAACGCATTCGTATCTTATCTATCCATCCACGAAAATATATTTGTAGAACAAAGTTTTACTGCATATCCATCCATCTTAATATTCTAGTCACAACCATTTGCTTATGAGCCACNAAATCTTAAAGAAAAGACAGAGCATGTTCCAAATCATATAAGTCTGCTCAAACTCAAAAACAATCTAAAAGAAAATATCACTTATATTTTTACAATTGAGTTTTTGCTCCATCTCAACAACAAATTTAAATAATTCCATGCATGAATATCATAGCTCCAAAAAAAAAAAAAAAACATTCAGAATCACCAAGAAAAACTGAGATCAACAAAACGATCCCAACAAAAAAGAAAAATCTAAAGGCAAAAGAGCACAAAGTACTAAAGTTTTTACCTATTCTCGACAGATCCACCAATCTTTCTTGATCCGACCAAGATACAGAGCAAGGAGCTAGAGGCAACACGAAAGTTAACCCAATTCTAGGGTTCGCAACGAAAGCGGAGGAAAAATCGAGAAGAAAAGAGGCGAGAGAATCAAAAAAGATATTAGAGATTCTTCCGGGCCTCGAAATGGCAGCGAAATGAAGCGCTGGAGAGGCGAGGGCGAGTCGAGAGCGAGGGAGAAGGAGATCGGGCCTCAAAATGGCAGCGAAATGAAAGGCAAGGCGAGGGTGAGATCGGGGAGGGCGAGGCAATCGGGGAGGGCGATAGAAGCAGAGAGGGGCACGGACGAATTTTTCACCTAACGCGCGAAGAAGACGCGGGACGCAACCCCTTCTCCGCTTCTCCGGCTATTAAGGAAATTTTGGAAGTTCGTCAGAGTGGCACAAAATCGCAGCGTCGAATGCCTTTTTCAAACACCCATACGACGTTTTCATACCGCCACCACAGTCAATAAGCTGCCCCAAACGGGCCCTAAATTGATCTAGCAGTTCTGTAATTGATTAAATTCCAAATTAATGTACTTCTAACCATTGTTGCTTGTTTTCTCTTGGAACACCTCAATATATACTTAAAGCCTACGCTACTAATTTCAACAATTCATACAGCAATAACAACAACAAGCCTTAATCCCACTAAGTAGGGTCAGCTACATGAATCCTTTTTCTCCATTGCATCCTATTGAGTGTCATATTTTCATTTGATTCTAATAAATTACGATCATTATTTATACAATATGCCCAAGTCATTCTAGGTCCACCTCTGCCTTTCTTAAGATAAGTCGAATCTAAAACCTCTACTCTCCTAATTGGAACATCAGATGGTCGACGTTTAATGTGACCAATCCATCTGAGACGACTCTTTATAATTTTATCCGTCACTGAAGCTACACAACCTTATCACTGATATATTCATTTCACATTTTGTCTCTAAGTGAAAAACTACTCATCCACCTAATCATTCTCGTCTCAGCAACACTTAACTTAGTTTTATGTTTCTCTTTTAAAGGCCAACATTCAGTGTCATAGAGCATTGTAGGTCTCACCACCATCTTATTAAATTTTCCTTTCAGTCTAAACGGTACATTTCTATCGCACAATAGGCCCGAAGCATTCCTCAATTTCAACCAACCCAACTTGAATTCTACTAATAACATGCTCGTCTATATCACCATCACTTTGAACAATAGATCTGAGATATCTAAAGCGTTAACACCTTTTAATAATTTGATCACCCTCACCCATAGTTACAACTCTGTCACTAGAGCTACTACTACTAAAATTACATTCCATGCATTCAGTTTTAGTTATAATCAAACAAAGGCCTATAGACTCCAATGTAGAACTCCATAATTCAAGTTTTCCTGAGTTTTCTCTCTAGTCTTATCCACGAGAAGAATATCATCACTGAAAAACATACACCAAGTTACATCCTCCTATAAATGTCAAGTAAGAGCATCCATAACTAAAGCAAAAGGTTGTGAATTTAAAGCCGATCCTTGATATAATGCAACTGAAACTGAAAATTATTTGGTCAATCCTCCTTCTGTTCGAACACAAGTAGTAGTTATACTGTACATATCTCCAAAGACTTGAATATAAGTCATATCAACACCTTTCATCTCTAGAACTTTCCAAAGGATATCTATTGGAACCTTATCGTAAGTTTTTTCTAAATCAATAAAAATCATATGTAGATCCTCTTATTCTCTCTGAACTTCTCCATCAAATCTCCCAATAAATGTATAGCTTCCATGGTAGACCTACTCAGCATAAATCCAAATTGATTATGAGAAATCTTTGTAATAAGTCTTAACCCATGTTCAATTACCCTCTCCCATAGTTTTAAAGTATGACACGTCAACTTAATTCCTTTATAATTTGCACACTCTTGTGCATTACCTTTATTCTTAAAAAGGAAGGCCAAAATACTCTTCCTCCACTCATGCATCTTTTTAGTTTTTAAAATAATATTAAAGAGTTTAATTAGCCAAAAAAAACTCATAGATATCCTATATATTTTCACACTTCATTTGGGATATCATCAGGTCCTGCAGACTTTCCATCATTAGTTTTCTTTAGAGCCTCCTCAACTTCTTATTTACTAATGTGAAGGTAAAACTAAAACATTTATTATTATTAACGATATTAAGATCACTAAGTTCTATCGTAATTTTAACAATTCATATGTAGAAAAAAACCCATGTCTGTACTTCAATATATCCCATGTTCTTCCTTCACATTTGCAGAGACCAAGTTTATAATAACCTTTCCCTCAAACCTATAGTTTCACTTTTGTATATTAGCCTCACTTACATAGCTTGGGTTTGGTGATGTGGGCTATGTAATGTCTTTCACTAAATCATATTTAGAAGGCTTTAAAAATGACAATTAATTGTAATACATATATTTATGAAGCCAGTTATAAGCGGTTTGGAGGGAATTTTAAATGCTGAACACTGCTTTTGGAAGCCAATGAATTAGCCCGAATTGAGACATCTAAATGTCAATAAAAATTCAATTAGTTCTCCAAAACGCATAAATATTAACTGTGCTCATTCTCTCTATGGATTAGATTTACTATCGTTTCACACTCACTTATATAGCCCTTATGTTAATGAGGTGATCTACTTTGATTACANGAAAATAAATAAAAGATCATTTAAAAATGATTAATGTGTTGATAAAATAAATAAAAAGCTTTAGTCATAACATAAGGTAAGGCAAAACCGAGAAAGAAAAATTTTCAAATATTAGATGAGTCCAACAAAATAAACATATAAAGATATTGCAAAAGTATTTCACCCAAAAATGGCCGAGAAATAATAATGTCATGAATACAAGATTTAGATACAAATTAAATAATCATTATAAAACTAGAAAGCATCAACGAAGAGAAAAGCAAGAACAATAGAAAATGCCAAATTTGAATCACCCGAATAACAAGAGACATTGCATCAAGTATTGTTCAATATGTAGATAAACCCTTGCTCTGGTTGGTAGAAGTCATCTTATAAATAGGCCCAATACAGAGTAACATCCATTATGGATACTGAAATAAGCCATATACTACAATAAAAAAAAATAACAAGTATATAGTAGCATCCATGATAGACTAATCATATCTAGGGTATCCTGATAGCATCTTCTACATTATGCAGCCAACAACCGCTTAACGCTAAGTTGCAGCACAAGATGCTAATGAAAGAAGGAAATGACCAACCGCTAGGGCTCAAAGCAAGGAGATAATGCTTAATAAAGGTCTTATGATAATGGTGAAAATGAAGTCTAGGGTTCTTATTTTATGAGTGCGGTAAAAATTGTGTGAGATTATATGTTAAAAATTATGTGTTTGTAATATTATTTCTAATTCATTTAAGTAATTGAAAATGCTTTGAAAATGTGAATTTGCAAATGTGGCCCGTCAAACACTCTTTGTTGAAGAGTGGTTATGCAGGTTATACAAGGGGCCTTATACATTCCTTGTGTTTATTATATAATCCTAATATTTCTCAGTTGTTCTTTTATCATGCAAGAAGTAAAGGACCAACCAGTAGACCTCAGAACAAGAATATGGAACTCAATAAAGGTATGATTGTAGTAACTATTGTGATTGTAGTAACTATTGTTTAGGCTTATGTCTTACTTAAAAATTATGTATTAGCAAAAATAATAGTAAAACATTTGTTAAGTTAAAAGGATACTGAAAATGTGCATTTGCTAGGGTGATCGATCAAAACTCATCGTTCGAGCGTGATTATGGCAATTCTACAAAGGGTCGGCCCCCCTCTCCCTCTCTCTTTCTTCTATCATTTGAATAATCTCTTCGTAAAAACCATTGTGTTTGGCTAAAGTTTAAAAAAAAAAATTATGTTGCTGTGATAAAAATTTGATTGAGAGAACTCATGGAATATAGCTTAGTAGCAGGCCTTACCCTTGAAGAAGATTTAATGATCTCATCCCACGAGTCAGTTAGGTAAGCGATTAGATTATATACTTTTTTTTTAATAGTTCCTATAATTCCCAATTGTTCCTCTCCCTGACCATTGTAACTCTGCCAAATTGTGATTTTTCCTGTATTTTTTGTTCACAATTCCAACCCTCACCAAATTAAGGCTATCAGCCAAGGCTTTCCTACTACAAAACCTAGTTTTGTTCTAGAGGTCAATTGGTGGCCTTAAACACCTTAAAAAACCTCAAAAAAAAACTCCAAATCATCTCCCACATATAGGTACTTCGAACAATTTTCTCACCCAAAATCTCTCCCCAAAACCCAAAAACAACAACAAATAGCCTGTCCCACGAAGTGGGGTCACCTCGATGAATCATTTTTTCTCAATTGTGTCTTATTGAGTGTCATATTGTCATTTAATTCTAATAAATTAAGAACAATAATTTAAATGATTCATGTCATAATTTTTTGACAGAATTTTTACGCTGACTATTGACTACCTAACACAACCTTCCACTTTTTGCATCCAGGACTTGACACCCAACAATAGCAGCATTCTCTTCCCAAAAACCCAAACCTAATTATTTTGTAATGGCTAGACTACATTTTTGCAGAAAAATCTCTTGAAAAATATGAAAAAATTACTAGAAATCCTTGAAAATTTTTAAAATTCTATGGAGTACATGAAGGCTTGGTCCTCTAACACTTCCAAATGATTCCAAGGCCTAGCACTAACCAATTTTTCTACACCAAAAGTCGTAGCAGGAAAAAATTGTTTTCGGGTTGGACAGGGCCTTGACCTAGGCCAACCTCTTTGTTGCCATAATTCCTACTCTACGTCCAATTCAACCCAACCAACGTATAGATATCCCTACCATGCCTTTCGTGAAGAGATTCAAACCCTAATTCACCCAAATAAAGACATCCAAACTCAGGCAACGACAGTTAGCCTGAGAAAAGCCAACTTTGAAAGCTAAATCCTCTCGAGTCCAGATAAGTTAGACTAAATCTTATAATTTTATATTTAATAAGCAAATCATTTTAATTGGATGAAAACAATGTTCTTTCTATTTGCTGTTTAGAATCAAATAAGCAAGCAGCACTGGTCATCTATAACTCATTAAAGCTGCAAAAACGTAATTAACTGCAATATATGATCAGAAATGGTTGAGAACTGAATTAAATCCATTCATTTCACGGTTCACCAGTACAAGAAATTTGGGTATGGCTGGACCTTTTTTGTAAACTTGCTAAACCACAATTCGTTCAAATGAGGCTACCCACTGAGACATGGACATGGACAGAGCTACTTGATACGACACAATATACAAGGGGCTCAATAGATCTCAACAAATGCAGTTTAATAATCATTTTATGCATATATGCAAAAAATCTGCATGTGGCTCAATTTTGAGCTCTAATCCAAATTTAAAAGTGGTCGTGTCACCTAGCCACCTATCTTTGAAGAAATATAATGTTGAATTATTTCCACAAATTTTCCATAGCCATTGTAAGAAATTGTTATCACTTAGCACATCCCCTCCCCATGCCAAATCATGCAATAAATATTCTTCAATCTTGGGGATGAAAGCATTAATCGGTAATAATGTGATATAATCCAACGTCAAAATCAGCACGCTTTTCCACAAATTAGGGCAAACACAAATTTTATTTCCTGAACACCAAATCAAAGCTATACAACACTAATAACTCATATGAATACAAAAGATGAGCACCTATAAATCAAGAGTTAGGCAATCTCTCCCAATTCCCACAATTTGAGAGGTAGGAAATCTCTCTGAAACCCTAAACCTAAGACACAAGACTTAATCTCATGTATAAACCTAACCCTAAATATAATAAGTCTATTTATACCCAACAACAATAATAATAAAAGACTAAATTGTCCTTAGGCGTACAAAAGATAAAATTACCCTTAGTTTAGGCACCGGCATACAGAAGACACCTTGTCCTCAAGGTAGAAAAAAAGTGAGGGTTTCTCTTCCTCCACCACAGCTGCCTTTATTTCTTAATCCTCTACCTTCTCGCATGCACTACAAGAACTTGTAGTTTTCGATCATTGCAACAGTGTCCTGGGTGAACTCTCATCACACTGAAAGCATAACTCCTTGACTAACTTCTCCTGAATCTCTGTCTCTATAAGGCGCTTGAGTGTTGCTCTCAATCGTAACCCATTATTCCTATCCTATGCAACCTCCCTCTGGACTTCTATTGTTTGAGCTTTTATATCGTCATGGTAGTAACAATTTGGTGCGACGCTCAATGTGTGTTGCTCCTGCTGGCCTTCTCCATCTGGCCCTTGTCCTCCATCATCTGAGCTAGCTCCATCGTCTCCCTTAATCCTCACGGTCTCAATAATCTGAATGAAATTTTCCTTCAATCTAGCTTTAGAATCCCCTTCAGTCGTCCTGATTAAAGCTCGAATCTCTCTCTATATTCCATGACAATTTCCTCCTGATTCAAGGCATAAAATTGCTCATATAGGTCACATTCCTGAATAACTCAATAATATTTCAACAAACAAATCTTAAATTCTTCCCACGAACGGATCGGGTATCTAGCTTCTCTCCATTGAAATCATGTTAGGAACTTCCCCTCCAAACATAACCTGGTATCTACGAGTCTCTTCTCCCTAGTTAGTCCATTCACCGTGAAGCATAACTCTACTTGATACACCCTCCCATGTGCGCTTCCCCCTCAAAGATCAACATCTTCAACTTCCTAATGCTAGAGTCACCAACCCAACTTCCTCTCCCTTCGATGTTTTTCGTCATATATCTCGAGTGAAATTCCCTCATTCGGTCATAGTCATACCCCCATCTGGTTTCTCTCCTTCTATCTTCATACTCCTCTAAACCCCTTGCATAAACCCTCATCAATGTATCGACCCNGAAGACTCAATCTCATGCATAAACCTAACCCTAAATATAATAAGTCTATTTATACCCAACAACAATAATAATAAAAGACTAAATTGTCCTTAGGTGTACAAATGATAAAATTACCCTTAGTTTAAGCACCGACATACAAAAGACATCTTGTCCTAAAGGTAGAAAAGAAGTGAGGGTTCCTCTTTCTCCACCACAGCTGCCTTCATTTCTCCATCCTCTGCCTTCTCGCATGCACTACAAGAACTTATAATTTTCGATCCTTGCAATAGTGTCCTGGGTGAACTCTCATCACACTGAAAACATAACTCCTTGACTCACTTCTCCTGAATCTCTATCTCTGTAAGGCGCTTGAGTGTTGCTCTCGATCGTAACCCATTATTCCTATCCTATGCAACCTCCCTCTGAACTTCTATTATTTGAGCTTTTATATCGTCATGGTAGTAACAATTTGGTGCGACGCTCAATGTGTGTTGCTCTTGTTGGACTTCTCCATTTGGCCCTTGTCCTCCATTATCTGGGCTAGCTCCATCGTCTCCCTTAATCCTCACGGTCTCAATAGTCTGAATGATGCCCATATGTCGGGCTTTAGCCCCTTTATGAAATTTTCCTTCAATCTAGCTTTAGAATCCCCTTCAGTCGTTCTGATTAAAGCTCGAATCTCTCTCTATATTCCATGACAATTTCCTCCTGATTCAAGGCATAGAATTGCTCGTATAGGTCACATTCCTAAATGACTAAAAAATATTTCAACAAACAAATCTTAAATTCTTCCCACGAACGGATCGGGAATCTAGCCTCTCCATTGAAACCATGTCAAGAACTTCCCCTCCAAACATAACCTGGTATCTATGAGTTTCTTCTCCCTAGCTAGTCCATTCACCGCAAAGTATAACTCTACTTGATAAACCCTCCCATGTGCGTCTTCCCCCTCAAAGATCAACATCTTCAACTTCCTAATGCTAGAGTCACCAACCCAACTTTCTCTCCCTCCGATACTTTCCCTCATATATCTCGGGTGAAATTCCCTCATTCGGTCATAGTCATACCCCAATCTGGTTTCTCTCCTTCTATCTTCATACTCCTCTAAACCCCTTGCATAAACCCTCATCAATGTATCGACCCAACCCCCTCTATCATAAGGGTGTGTTTGGGGCAGCTTTCCGATGCGGTGGCGTTTTGAAAACGCTGCCGCCCCGTTTGTTTTTTTTTTTGCGTTGGAATTACTTTTACTAATACGTCATTTTGGATCCTTAATAGACGGGGACGCGGGATTGATCCCACGGGATTGACCCCACGTCTCGCGTCTTAAATTTGCATTCGGTCAAAATTTTACATCTGTGCCCTTCTCTTCGTCTCCTCTTTCGCCGATCTCTCTCTGTCTCCTCCCTCGCCGATCTCAAGCTCACTAAGAGGACAACCTGCACAAAGCCTGCACTCATTTCACTACGCTCCTGTTGGCAATTCTACCCTCGTTTCGCTCGCAATGTCGAATACGGTTCGCCGTGCCCTAGCTCTCACGGGAGTCTCGCCTTCTCCTTCTGTCGAGCACGTCTCGCCCTAGAGTGGCTTAAGAGTCTTTAGAAGCTTGCTTGGGGAGGAGGCGCCGAGTTTCTGTGATGCTTGTTTCTCAGGGAACTACGTCGTTCCATCAACTGAGAATGAAGCAGAGGTTGGTAGCAGTGGAGGATGAGTAAGATTTCCTCTGTTTTTCTTTGCCTTGTTGAGATTATGATGATCCTTTTACTCCGGAGAAGGGAAGTTTTGTTTATCCTTTTTTTTTTGGATTTTATTTTTTATTATTTTTGGCTCAGTAGCGTTGTTGGAATTATGAGAGTTGCAGAATTATTATGTTTTGATATTCATATTTTAACATTGTTTATTAAAAATTTATAAGATTTATTAATGTATTTTTTTTAATTAAAAACATTTCTTTTACTGTCGTTGCTGCTTTTATATGTATATATTTGTACTCAAACCAAGATTTGTCAAGTAGAAGTTGTTGGAAAGACCTGCAATACTTATTAATGCAAGGATTGTAATGCTTTCTTTTATATCCTGTTAACGAGCAGTTCATATGGGACTTGGGAACCAACGTTGGCTATTGTTGATGCATTGGCTATTTTTATATCCTGCAGATTTATTTTACATTTATTTCTCTATTAATCATTTTTTTTTGGGGGTTATGATGATATGCCCAGACTAATATGGCAAGGAATTCTTGGAAGGTCCTCATGCAGACAACCAGGACTCTACAAATTTGTTTTACATTTAATTCTTGTAAGTTGTTGGCAAGAACTGCAATACAATGATTTGCATATATAACACCTAAAACTTTAATTTATATTTGCTCAACATTGGTTTCTCGAAAGGGATAAAAGTCATTGATTTATGAAAAAAGACATTGGCTTATGAAAAAGACCGATTTTTAAGAATGATCGGGCATACATACCACTCAATTCCAATGAATTTACATATATAACACCCAAAACTTTATATTTTACATATCACCTTGTTTATGCTTGAATGAGTTTATTTCTCTTTTTAAAATTTAGATGATGGTATTGCTATTGTAATATAAAAGATTTTGGTGGTATAATGGTTTAAAAAAGAAAGAGAAGTTTAGATGTTAGGTATGTGAATATATAAGAATTGACTTGTAAAATTAGAAAATTTGCCAACTGAACGTTATATATATGGTTTCTAATCTTATGTATGGTCAGTTCAAATTCTAATAAATTTTGTATTAATCAGATTTATAATTCCTAATTGTTTGTATACATCCAAAAAGTATTTTCTGGCTTAAAGTTGCACCAAATCTTCTTCATAACATCTGCACAATGGCTAAACAACCATTAGTTTCCAATGACCAATGTCACGTCAAATTGTATCTTTGATCTACAATCTTATATATTATAATGAAAAACTGTGTCTAGCTCATTAAGCATGATGAAAGTGTTCTGATGAGGCTTTTAGGGATAAAAAAATAAGAAGATTCAAAACATAGATACACTCTCAAAAATAGAATTTACTCATCTGCTTCTGCAGTATCGAATATATTGTCAAGACAATTCTGTTACAAACAACATTACTTAACAGAGGCAGAATGGTCATTTATCCACAAACAGCTGCAAATCAATTGTTTTCAAACAGCTGCCCCAAACAGCCAGTCAGTTTATCAGGATTTGATCTGCAATTTATCAGGATAAGCTGCTTATTTGGATGAATTGGATGAGCTGCAGCTGCCCCAAACTGACCCTAAATCTCTAATTCAACTCTATCAGAGTCCTGGGGGAAGTTCGTGATGGTGGATGTTTTTGTCCTCATGTTCCTCATCTTCAATCAATTTCCCTTTCGATCTGACCACAGATTCTCGGATTAACCTTTTGTTAGGGTTTGCAAATTGAGTCACTGGTGGGGTATTGAATTGCATCTCAATGAGCCTCTTTATCATCTCCTCAAGACTATCAAATTGATCCTCCATTCGGTTCTCAATGGAAAGTAACCTCTCCAGATGGCCCTCCATTCAGTTTCCGGAGAAGAAAACCTATCATCTATGATAAAGAATATTTCTTCCTTCCTGAATTTATGTTGACACTTCTCTTCCTCTATTTTTTCTCTAAATCATATATTTTCTTGGCTGTCATTACTCATTGTACAGTTTCGGAACTCCTTTAAACTGAAATCATGAGCTTGAGCTTCGGAATTTCTATGCGATTTCAACGTGCCCAGAATTCTGGATGCCTCAAACACTGAATTCTAGTATACGGTTTAGCCCTTGCAAGTCGCACGAAACTCTGCACACTGTGCAAAACTCCAAACACCATGATCCATATTCTTGTATGCAGGTTCAGCGTGGAACTCATTTACGCCACGATACCAATTCTTGTTTTCGATCAAAACAGCGTGGAACTCTTGTACACCGCTATGTTACATGCTCAGCAAGCTCTGACTATGTCAGAATCGTTCGGACGCAGCAAAAGGAGAAAGGCGCATCTAATCCATTCAATACCAAGGATTGGGCATCGCGATCTTGTTGATGCATTCCGCTTGTTCGATTGCACGCCACGTTCACATCGCCCCTTTCCCTACGAGCCCTACCAGCTGAAGAGAACGAAGACGAAGTTTCAAGTCTCTATACGCAGCTTCCCGAACGACGAGGATGCTTTCCTATCACTGGTTCCATCATTGTATGTCAGATCTGTCGCTCTTGCAACTCGCCTGAATGTCATTATCCCATCCTTTGCTTCTTGATCCACAATCTGACACATAAAACTTACTATGATAATAATTTAATACGATCTTATGTCAAAATCAACACATTTTTTCAAAAAAAAATTAGGGAAAATGCAAATTATATTTTTCGAACACCAAATCAAAGCAAAAAAACACTAATAATTCACACAAATATAAAAGATAAACACATAAAATTCAAGAGTTAAGCGATCTCTCCCAATTCCTACAGTTCAAATGGTAGGAATCCTAAACCTAAGATACAAGACTTAATCTCAAGCATAAACCTAGCCCTAAACATCATAAGTCTATTTAGACCCAACAACAACAACAACAACAATAACAACAATAATAATAATAATAAAAGACTAAATTTCCCTTACTAGTACAAAAGACAATATTGCCATTAGGGATAGGCACCAATGTAACATAATGTGCCCTCCCTTCTATACATTACTTCTTTCTTTGTCATTGGAGTTCCGCAAATTCACATCAAAATAGTCAAGTTGTTCATTGTTTTTTTTTTTGGACGTTGGGAAAGAGATCTGTTAGTTCTTAATTGGAACATTAAGGATGCAAGCAGTTGGGTTGGCATAGCTTTGGCAATTGCAATGGCTAAAGCATAAGATTCCGGTCTAACTGCATCAAAATTTGATGACCATAGAACAAGAGACACAAGACATACGCGTGTTATATCAACATACAGTTGCATGCTATTAAACATATAACATATATATTGTTAGAGATCTTGGAGAATCTATGTCATTCATCCACCAACAATAAACTCAAATAATGTTTCAACACAACCCTTTATGGTGCAACTATCTAAAGCATAAGATTTCGGTCTGACTGCATCAAAATTTGATGACCATAGAACAAGAGACACAAGACATACGCGAGTCATATCAACATACAGTTGCATGCTATTAAACACATAACATATGTATTGTTAGAGATCTTAGAGAATCTATGTCATTCATCCACCAACAAAAAACTCAAATAATGTCTCAACACATCCCTTTATGGTGCAACTATCTAAAGCATAAGATTTCGGTCTGACTGCAACAAAATTTGATGACCATAGAACAAGAGACACAAAACATACACGAGTTATATCAACATACAGTTGCATGCTATTAAACATACAACATATGTATTGCTAGAGATCTTGGAGAATCTATGTCATTCATCCACCAACAATAAACTCAAATAATGTTTCAACACATCCCTTTATGGTGCAACTATTGCCTAGCCCCATGCCACCTATATTAGCAAGCACATCAATTGCATCAAATGTGCTTTATTTCAAAAATAAGATTAAGGCATGAGTTAGCTTGGAAAAGAAACATAGTTTTTGGTTGGGCGGCTGATAGTTGTCACATGTTGAGTTTATCGAATAAAATTCATGCTACATCGNAATTTGCGTTCGAGGGAAATTTTACTTCTGTGCCCTTCTCTCCGTCTCCTCTTTCGCCGATCTCTCCCTGTCTCCTCCCTCGCCGATCTCAAGTTCACTAAGAGGACAACCTGCACAATCATTTCGCTACACTCCTGTTGGCAATTCTACCCTCGTTTCGCTCGCAATGTCGAATATGGTTCGCCGTGCCCTAGCTCTCACGGGAGTCTCGACTTCTCCTTCCGCCGAGCACGTCTCACCATAGCGTTGCTTAAGAGTCTTTAGAAGCTTGCTTGGGGAGGAGGCGCCGAGTTTCTGTGATGCTTGTTTCTCAGGGAACTACGTCGTTCCATCAACTGAGAATGAAGCAGAGGTTGGTAGCAGTGGAGGATGAGTAAGATTTCCTCTGTTTTTCTTTGCCTTGTTGAGATTATGATGATCCTTTTACTCCGGAGAAGGGAAGTTTTGTTTAATCTTTTTTTTTTTTTTTGGATTTTATTTCTTATTATTTTGGCTCAATAGCGCTGTTGGAATTATGAGAGTTTTAGAATTATTATGTTTTGATATTCAAATTCTAACATCGTTTATTAAAAATTTATAAGATTTATTAATGTATTTTTTTTATTAAAAACATTTTTTTACTGTTGTTCCTTGCTGCTTTTATATGTATATATTTGTACTCAAACCAAGATTTGTCAAGTAGAAGTTGTTGGCAAGACCTGCAATACTTATTAATGCAAGGATTGTAATGCTTTCTTTTATATCCTGTTAACGAGCAGTTCATATGGGACTTGGGAACCAATGTTGGCTATTGCTGATGCATTGACTATTTTTATATCCTGCAGATTTATTTTACAATTATTTCTCTATTAATCATTTTTTTTTGGGGGGCTATGATGATATGCCCAGACTAATGTGGCAAGGAGTTCTTGGAAGGTCCTCATGCAGACAACCAGGACTCTACAAATTTGTTTTACATTTAATTCTTGTAAGTTGTTGGCAAGAACTGCAATACAATGATTTGCATATATAACACCTAAAACTTTGATTTATATTTGCTCAACATTGGTTTATCGAAAGGGATAAAAGTCATTGATTTATGAAAAAAGACATTGGCTTGTGAAAAAGACCGATTTTTAAGAATGATCGGGCATACAGACCAATCAATTCCTATGAATTTACATATATAACACCCAAAATTTTATATTTTACATATCACCTTGCTTATGCTTGAATGAGTTTATTTCTCTTTTTAAAATTTAGATGATGGTATTGCTATTTTAATATGAAAGATTTTGGTGGTATAATGGTTTAAAAAAGAAAGAGAAGTTTAGATGTTGGGTATGTGAATATATAGGAATTGGCTTGTAAAATTAGAAAATTTGCTAATTGAATGCTATATATATGGTTTCTAATCTTATGTATGGTCAGTTCAAATTCTAATAACTTTTGTATTGATCAGATTTATAATTCCTAATTGTTTGTATGCATCCAAAGAGTATTTTCTGGCTTAAAGTTGCACCAAATCTTCTCCATAACATCTGCACAATGGCTAAACAACCATTAGTTTCCAATGATCAATGCCACGTCAAATTGTATCTTTGATCTACAATCTTATATATTATAATGAAAAACTGTCTAGCTCATTAAGCATGATGAAAGTGCTTTGATGAGGCTTTTAGGGATAGAAAAATAAGAAGATTCAAAACATAGATACACTCTCAAAAATAGAATTTACTCATCTGCTTCTGCTTCTGCAGTATCGAATATATTGTCAAGACAGTTCTGTTACAAACAACATTACTTAACAGGGGCTGAATGATCATTTAGCTGCCCCAAACAGCTGCAAATCAGCTGTTTTCAAACAGCTGCCCCAAACAGCCAGTCAGTTTATCAGGATAAGATGCTGAACTGCAACTTATCAGGATAAGTTGCTTATTTGGATGAGCTGGATAAGCTGCAGCTGCCCCAAACTGACCCTAAATCTCTAATTCAACTCCATCGGAGTCCTAGGGGAAGTTCGTGATGGTGGATGTTTTTGTCCTCATGTTCCTCATATTCAATCAATTTCCCTTTCGATCTGACCACGGATTCTCCGATTAACCTTTTGTTAGGGTTTGCAAATTGAGTCGCCGGTGGGATATTGAATTGCATCTCAATGAGCCTCTTTATCATCTCCTCAAGACTATCAAATTAATCCTCTTTTCAGTTCTCAATGGAAGGTAACCTCTCCAGATGGCCCTCTATTCAGTTTCCGAAGAAGAAAACCTATCATCTATGATAAAGAATATTTCTTCCATCCTGAATTTATGTTGACACTTCTCTTCCTCTATTTTTTTCTCTAAATCATACATTTTCTTGGTTGTCATTACTCATTGTACAGTTTCGGAACTCCTTTAAACTGAAATCATGAGCTTGAGCTTCAGAATTTCTATGCGATTTCAATGTGCCCAGAACTCTAGATGCCACGAACACTGAATTATAGTATACAGTTTAGCCCTTGCAAGTCGCGCGAAACTCTGCATACTGTGCAAAACTCCAAACACCGTGATCCATATTCTTGTATGCAGGTTCAACGTGGAACTCATTTATGCCACGATACCAATTCTTGTTTTCGATCAAAACAGCGTGGAACTCTTGTGCACCGCTATGTTACCTGCTCAGCAAGCTCTGACTATGACAGAATCGTTCGGACGCAACAAAAGGAGAAAGGCGCATCTAATCCATTCGATACCAAGGATTGGGCATCGCGATCTTGTTGATGCATTCCGCTTGTTCGATTGCATGCCACGTTCACATCGTCCCTTTCCCTAGGAGCCCTACCAGCTGAAGAGAACGAAGACGAAGTTTCAAGTCTCTATACGTAGCTTCCCGAACGACGAGGATGTTTTCCTATCACTGTTTCCATCATTGTATGTCAGATCTGTTGATCTTGCAACTCGCCTGAATGTCATTATCCCATCCTTCGCTTCTTGATCCACAATCTGACACATAAAACTTACTCTGATAAAAATTTAATACGATCTTATGTCAAAATCAACACATTTTTCAAAGAAATTAGGGAAAATGCAAATTATATTTTCCGAACATCAAATCAAAGCAAAACAACACTAATAATTCACACAAATATAAAAGATAAACACATAAAATTCAAGAGTTAAGCGATCTCTCCCAATTCCTACAATTCAAAAGGTAGGAAACCTAAATCTAAGATACAAGACTTAATCTCAAGCATAAGCCTAACCCTAAACATAATAAGTCTATTTAGACCCAACAACAACAACAACAACAACAACAACAATAATAATAATAATAATAAAAGACTAAATTTCCCTTACTAGTACAAAAGACAAAATTGCCATTAGGGATAGGCACCAATGTAACATAATGTGCCCCCCTTTCTATACATTACTTCTTTCTCTGTCATTGGAGTTCCTCAAATTCACATCAAAATAGTCAAGTTGTTCATTGTTTTTTTCTTGGACGTTGGGAAAGAGATCTCTTAGTTCTTAATTGGAACATTAAGGATGCAAGCAGTTGGGTTGGCAGAGCCTTGGCAATTGCAATGGCTAAAGCATAAGATTCCGGTCTGACTGCATCAAAATTTGATGACCATAGAACAAGACACAAGACATACGCGTGTTATATCAACATATAGTTGCATGCTATTAAACATATAACGTATGTATTGTTAGAGATCTTGGAGAATCTATGTCATTCATCCACTAACAATAAACTCAAATAATGTTTCAACACAACCCTTTATGGTGCAACTATCTAAAGCATAAGATTCCGGTCTNCGCTTAAGAGTCTTTAGAAGCTTGCTTGGGGAGGGGGCGCCGAGTTTCTGTGATGCTTGTTTGTCAGGGAACTACACCGTTCCATCAATTGAGAATGAAGCAGAGAGGTTGGTAGCAGTGGAGGATGAGTACGATTTCCTCTGTTTTTCTTTGCCTTGTTGAGATTACGATGATCCTTTTACTTCGGAGAAGGGAAGTTTTGTTTATCCTTTTTTTTTTAAGATTTTATTTCTTATTATTTTGGCTCAGTAGCGCTGTTGGAACTATGAGAGTTTTAGAATTATTATGTTTTGATATTCATATTCTAACATTGTTTATTAAAAATTTATAAGATTTATTAATGTATTTTTTTTTTATTAAAAACATTTTTTTTTACTGTTGCTCCTTGCTGCTTTTATATGTATATATTTGTACTCAAACCAAAATTTGTCAAGTAGAAGTTGTTGGCAAGACCAGAGATACTTATTAATGCAAGCATTGTAATGCTTTCTTTTATATCCTGTTAACGAGCAGTTCATATGGGACTTGGGAACCAATGTTGGCTATTGCTGATGCATTGGCTATTTTTATATCCTGCAGATTTATTTTACATTTATTTCTCTATTAATCATTTTTTTTTTGGGGCTATGATGATATGCCCAGACTAATGTGGCAAGGAGTTCTTGGAAGGTCCTCATGCAGACAACCAGGATTCTACAAATTTGTTTTACATTTAATTCTTGTAAGTTGTTGGCAAGAACTGCAATACAATGATTTGCATATATAACACCTAAAACTTTAATTTATATTTGCTCAACATTGGTTTCTCGAAAGGGATAAAAGTCATTGATTTATGAAAAAAGACATTGGCTTATGAAAAAGACCGATTTTTAAGAATGATGTTGCATACACAACACTCAATTTCTATGAATTTACATATATAACACCCAAAACTTTATATTTTACATATCACCTTGCTTATTTTAAAATTTAGATGATGGTATTGCTATTGTAATATGTAAGATTTTGGTGGTATAATGGTTTAAAAAAGAAAGAGAAGTTTAGATGTTAGGTATGTGAATATATAGGAATTGGCTTGTAAAATTAGAAACTTTGCCAACTGAATGTTATATATATGATTTCTAATCTTATGTATGGTCAGTTCAAATTCTAATAAATTTTGTATTGATCAGATTTATAATTCCTAATTGTTTGTATGAATCCAAAAATATTTTCTGGCTTAAAGTTGCACCAAATCTTCTCCATAACATCTGCACAATGGCTAAACAACCATTAGTTTCCAATGACCAATGCCACGTCAAATTGTATCTTTGATCTACAATCTTATATATTATAATGAAAAATTGTGTCTAGCTCATTAAGCATGATGAAAGTGTTATGATGAGGCTTTTAGGGATAAAAAAATAAGAAGATTCAAAACATAGATACACTCTCTAAAATAGAATTTACTCATCTGCTTCTACTTCTGCAATATCGAATATATTGTCAAGACAGTTATGTTACAAACAACATTACTTAACAGGGTCAAAATGATCATTTATCCACAAACAGCTGCAAATTAGTTGTTTTCAAACAGCTGCCCCAAACAACCAGTCAGTTTAACACGATAAAATGTTGATCTGCAACTTATCAGGATAAGCTGCTTATTTGGATGAGTTGGATGAGCTGCAGCTGCCCCAAGCTGACCCTAAATCTCTAATTCAACTCCATCAGAGTCCTAGGGGAAGTTCGTGATGCTAGATGTTTTTGTCCTCATGTTCCTCATATTCAATCAATTTCCCTTTCGATCTGACCACGGATTCTCCGATTAACCTTTTGTTAGGGTTTGCAAATTGAGCCGCTGGTGGTATATTGAATTGCATCTCAATGAGCCTCTTTATGAGCCGCTGGTGGGGTATTGAATTGCATCTCAATGAGCCTCTTTATCATCTCCTCAAGACTATCAAATTGATCCTCCATTCGGTTCTCAATGGAAGGTAACCTCTCCAGATGGCCCTCCATTCAATTTCCGGAGAAGAAAACATATCATCTATGGTAAAGAATATTTCTTCCATCCTGAATTTATGTTGACACTTCTCTTCCTCTATTTTTTTCTCTAAATCATATATTTTCTTGGCTGCCATTACTCATTGTACATCCTTTAAACTGAAATCATGAGCTTGAGCTTTGGAATTTCCATGCGATTTCAACGTGCCCATAACTCTGGATGCCACGAACACTGAATTCTAGTATAAGGTTGTTTTCGATCAAAACAGCGTGGAACTCTTGTACACCGCTATGTTACAATTGTACATCCTTTAAACTGAAATCATGAGCTTGAGCTTTGGAATTTCCATGCGATTTCAACGTGCCCATAACTCTGGATGCCACGAACACTGAATTCTAGTATAAGGTCAACAAAAATAATAATAATAATAATAATAAAAGACTAAATTTCCCTTACTAGTACAAAAGACAAAATTGTCATTAGGGATAGGCACCAATGTAACATAATGTGCCCTCCTTTCTATACACTACTTCTTTCTCTATCATTGGAGTTCCTCAAATTCACATCAAAATAGTCAAGTTGTTCATTGTTTTTTTCTTGGAAGTTGGGAAAGAGGTCTCTTAGTTCTTAATTGGAACATTAAGGATGCAAGCAGTTGGGTTGGCAGAGCCTTGGTAATTACAATGGCTAAAGCATAAGATTCTGGTCTGACTACATCAAAATTTGATGACCATAGAACAAGAGACACAATACATACGCGTGTTATATCAACATACAGTTGCATGCTATTAAACATATAACATATGTATTGTTAGAGATCTTGGAGAATCTATATCATTCATCCACCAACAATAAACTCAAATAATGTTTCAACACAACCCTTTATGGTGCAAATATCTAAAGCATAAGATTCTGGTCTGACTACATCAAAATTTGATGACCATAGAACAAGAGACACAAAACATACGCGAGTTATATCAACATACAATTGCATGCTATTAAACACATAACAAATGTATTGTTAGATATCTTGGAGAATCTATGTCATTCATCCACCAACAATAAACTCAAATAATGTCTCAACACATCCCTTTATGGTGCAACTATCTAAAGCATAAGATTCCGGTCTGACTGCAACAAAATTTGATGACCATAGAACAAGAGACACAAGACATACGCGAGTTATATCAACATACAGTTGCATGCTATTAAACATATAACATATGTATTGTTAGAGATCTTGGAGAATCTATGTCATTCATCCACCAACAATATACTCAAATAATGTTTCAACACATCCCTTTATGGTGCAACTATTTCCTAGCCCCATGCCACCTATTAATGCAGGCATCAAATGTGCTTTATTTCAAAAATAAGATTAAGGCATGAGTTAGCTTGGAAAAGATATGTCAAAATTGAACATAGTTTTTGGTTGGGCGGCTGATAGTTGTCACATGTTGAGTTTATCGAATAAAATTCATGCTACATCGATGTGTTCAAACTTATTAAGACATTGCACTCATTTTTTTCTTTTGATATTTTATATAGATGGTAGATTATTAAAATCATGTCTAATACTTAATGATAATGTTAGCATTTAGTTCAAGATTAATTAATTCATGAAATGGTGAAATGTAATCTTATTTAAACCAATGTTACATTTTATGATTCTTTCTTTTTTCCTTGACATAAAAAATTTATTTATATTTAAAAATTTATTCCACATCAAATTTTTCAAAGCATATTTTTGCAAACAAAAAATAAATAAAAATAAAATCTTGACGTTGCTTTCAATAATAAAGGTTTAGCAATTTTCCATGCAAAATCTACTAATCTTAAGTTATTTTCATTATCAAGCAAAAAGTATAATTTCATTATCTATGTAAAAATAAAGGTTTAGAATTTCTGCATTAAATTAATGCTAAGCAGTGCTGATTTTAAAACCAAAGTTAATTGCANAACCATAGAACAAGAGACACAAGACATACACGAGTTATATCAACATACTGTTGCATGCTATTAAACATATAACATATGTATTGTTAGAGATCTTGGAGAATCTGTGTCATTCATCCACCAACAATAAACTCAAATATTGTTTCAACACATCCCTTTATGGTGCAACTATTGCCTAGCCCCATGCCACTTATTAATGCAAGCACATCAATTGCATCAAATGTGCTTTATTTCAAAAAAAATATTAAGGCATTAGTTAGCTTGGAAAAGATATGTCAAAATTGAACATAGTTTTTGGTTGGGCGGCTAATAGTTGTCACATGTTGAGTTTATCGAATAAAATTCATGCTACATCGATGTGTTCAAACTTATTAAGACATTGCACTCATTTTTTTCTTTTGATATTTTATATAGATGGTAGATTATTAAAATCATGTCTAATACTTAATGATAATGTTAGCATTTAGTTCAAGATTAATTAATTCATGAAATGGTGAAATGTAATCTTATTTAAACCAATGTTACTTTTTATGATTCTTTCTTTTTTCCTTGACATAAAAAAATTTATTTATATTTAAAAATTTATTCCACATCAAATTTTTCAAAGCATCTTTTTGCAAACAAAAAATAAATAAAAATAAAATCTTGACGTTGCTTTTCAATAATAAAGGTTTAGCAATTTTCCATGCATAATCTACTAATCTTAAGTTATTTTCATTATCAAGCAAAAAGTATATTTTCATTATCCATGTACAAATAAAGGTTTAGAATTTCTGCATTAAATTAATGCTAAGCAGTGCTGATTTTAAAACCAAAGTTAATTGTGNCCATCAAGCAAAAAGTATATTTTCATTATCTATGTAAAAATAAAGGTTTAGAATTTCTGCATTAAATTAATACTAAGCAGTGCTGATTTTAAAACCAAAATTAATTGTGTGATGGTTTAAGAGCAATTATGTGCATTAGATGTTTTAATTATACATTCCAAATTAATTATTTATAAAAAAGAATATCACATTCACTGCATGTCATATCCTACTTTTAGAATTATGTTATATAATTAACTCGACGTAATGTATCATGCTCCTGTCTCATGTTGATGTATAGCTTTTAACTCTACTGTTGTTCAAGCAACTCAAGTCAATTCCTAATAATCTTATTATAGATATATTTCAAAGCATTTAACATACATATTCAAATTTTTTATATATCTAGATTGCAAATAGAAGAAGACCAGGCGGACCAAACCATGTTGTAAGCCATAAGAAGGATATTGCATTATTTTATTTTATTTAATAAACTAANGTTAATTGTGTGATGGTTTAAGAGCAATTATGTGCATTAGATGTTTTAATTATACATTCCAAATTAATTATTTTTAAAAAAGAATATCACATTCACTGCATGTCATATCCTACTTTTATAATTATGTTATATAATTAACTCGACGTAACGTATCATGCTTCTGTCTCATGTTGATGTATAGCTTTTAACTCTACTGCTGTTCAAGCAACTCAAGTCAATTCCTAATAATCTTATTATAGATATATTTCAATGCATTTAACATACATATCAAATTTTTTATATATCTAGATTGCAAATAGAAGAAAACCAGGCGGACCAAACCATGTTGTAAGCCATAAGAAGGATATTGCATTATTTTATTTTATTTAATAAACTAANATGCATGTCATATCCTACTTTTAGAACTATGTTATATAATTAACTCGACGTTATGTATCATGCTCCTGTCGCATGTTGATGTATAGCTTTTAACTCTACTGTTGTTCAAGCAACTCAAGTCAATTCCTAATAATCTTATTATAGATATATTTCAATGCATTTAACATACATATTCAAATTTTTTATATATCTAGATTGCAAATAGAAGAAGAACAGGCGGACCAAACCATGTTGTAAGCCATAAGAAGGATATTGCATTATTTTATTTTATTTAATAAACTAATAGAAGTCTGCCAAATCTCCTACATAGGCACATGTTGTATTTTATTGAAAAAATAAATAAATTTAGCATAATATCCCGCTATATATTTAATTTGGCAGAATATGCTACTTACCATTAATGTTAAGACTAATCAATGTGTTGAGTGCCAGTCTTTTAATGAAGGAAACTGGATGCTTTCTATTTTAGATTAACTGTTATTTGCATATACCACTAAATATGTAAGAGGTGTAAATACACACCCTATATAAGGAATGCTTATTAAATGATCATACTGGACATATGGCATGCCTGCATTTAGACTAAAGTTTATATATGCCACAAGTTTTTTATTTTTCTGTTTTTTCTTTTTTTCTTTTTTAATACTTCAAGAAGTGTGTCAATTGATGTATCCAATATGACATGTAGATTTCGCCTAGAGTTGGTTCATCAAACTTGTAAATCCAAAAGACTAAAGGCTTATCCACAATGCGTATATTGTGCTCCCTTAGGAAACAAAAGGGGTATTTACATACATGTCACCCAAATCCTATGTATTTACTATTTACATGTATAATACCTAAAATTTATTTTATACATTTATACAACCCAAATCAGTCATCTCACATCTAAAATACAAATATTTTAACTTTTAAGAAGTGAAATACGCTTTTCATGCATAGGTAGGGTGGCATGTATGTAAAAATTGAAGGTTAGGTGTTAGATATGTAAATACATGGGATTGAGTGGTATGTATGTAAATCTTCCAAAAAAATATCCTTCAAAGACTTGACCTCACTGAATCATAATTTTTATCATTAAGTTAAATAAAAGGCAAATATAATGGTATGTATCTTATCTGGGCAGACTCACGGAGAGATTAAAAAGAGAACTAAAACCAAGTTAAGCACGCAGCAAAAATAAAAAATAAAAAATATTTACTAATGAAAAGGTAATGTTTCAGACATGAACATAAAAACAATACGGTCTTTCATAAAATAAATAAATTAAATGCACTGAAATGCTAAAATAAAGCTTCAGTCCTGCCAAGAAACAAGGGACCACAATAAGGTTTGCCAGTCGTTGTTAATTCAATTAATTAAATGGTATGCATTCAGGTTTATATGATCCTCCTTAGGTAGGTAAATCGACTACTGTTCTCTATCTTGAAGGTTTGAGAAACATGTAGAAATGCAATAATAAGAAAAATTTAAAGAAATAAAAGAAAAAGTTGGCAGGCAAATCACTTGTGAAACTTTACTTACTGTTTGCAAATAGCTGGAGCTGTGTAGATGCATTAGAATCATAGTACTGTGGATTCTCCTCCAAGAAGAAGGGGAAAGTCGAACTCGGATTATTTCCCACAAACATTTTTCTTGATAATCATAAGATAAACAGTCAGATGGACGATTAGTGATAGGGAAATTCATGTAAACAGAGAGAAATCAACTCAAAATAGGAGAAAAGAGAATTTTCATACCACAAATTTCGGCAATTAGCCTGCAGATCAACAATCAATTTGTAGAATAAATGCAATAAATTAAGAAAGATAATCATAGTTAAACGCTACCGAATTTAATTAGCAATGGTTACATAACATAGCCAGGTAATCAGTATAGAAAAAACTAGAAGAAGGAAATGTTGATACAAACATATGGCAAAAACAAAACAAAAGTTGGAAACAATCAAATAGAGGGATTGAATGTTAATAATTTATCAAGCCAGGGCAGAAAACATTCCAATCATATATTGGAGATCCCTTATTTTTTTATCATTTCCGCGAGTCTTATCGATCTGAAAAATCAAATCTGACAGAGGAGCAAGGGAATAAGCTACAAATCCATAAACAATAAAAGAAAGAAATGAAAGAGTATAATAAGTAGAGATCGATTCAAAGCCTCGTCTTCAGCAGAGATCGATCAAATACCTTCTACAGGTTACCTTAAAACCAAAACATAAGAAAATATGCCCTAAAAAGAAAAACTATGCCTGCCGCTTATCAACCATAAACCAGATTACCATTTCATAACTTCAAAAACTCATCCTAGTCGAAGTTCAGATAACGCGGGGAAGAAAGAAGTGGCGCTTTCTCTTCTCCTCTGTCAGCACCACTCCAAAGATCACGTTATTTTGCTAAGGAGCAGCCGAAGAACTAAAAATAATCTCCACGAATTTCGCTGGAGGGTAAGATTGTCTTTTAAGAAAATTCTACAAAAATTTTGGAAAATAATTATTGCGTGTAAATTAACACTCTGTTTTGTTTCCAAAAAACAGAGGCCGACTATTATTATTTCATAGACGGGCATCAGCTTCATTAACACAGGTCGGTCAAAACACGAAATGCGCATTCGGATTATGCTAATTTTAGGAAGAATCATCTTGGAATTATATTTTAGCATTAAGGGTTTTATTAAAAAAAATAAATATGTAAAGGATAAAAAATGGTTTTTGACACTCCACGAACAAATTTTCATCATCTAACACGAATTTTGAGAGATAGCACGGATCCCGAGATGATATTTTGAGTAAGAAACATTCAAATCTTGATAAAAATTCATCCAGAGCTTCGATTTCAGTAAACTTATAGTCAAGCTGACCGGCTCAATGAGACAGCCCTAATGATTAAAACCTAGTACTATCTGAGTCAAATCAAGTCCAGATCAAGTAATTAATCAACTCTTAGAAGATTTCCAGACACATTTGGAAGATCAAATAGATTTCGACACTAGCAGGCTTATGCTCGAATCGAGCTTCTCGACAAGAGAAATCCAACGAGCCCAAGATCACTCAATTCCAACATTGTTAAGCCACTCAAATGTCCATTCAACGCCGCATGATCGATGGAAACTCAATGGACCGTCCGATCAAAATGGTTGATATTACTGCATTAATTGCACTCAGAATACTACAAATAGACCCTCACCTCTCACATGAGGGGAAGCTGAAGTTTGGAGAGAGTGCCTGAGACATTGAGGAGAAGCTGCAGCTCGGTATCACCATCGATCGTCGTCAACCACTATCGACCTTCGTCGTCGACCACCGCCGACAGTTGTCAACCTTCGCTAACTGTCATCGACAACCACTAACCACCATCGATCACCACCAACCAGACGCCATCAGTCGACGTTGTAATCTAAAAAATAAAGTTATCATTTCTCGTCTGCGGGACAAGGGATTTTTGTAGTAATCAATCAATAGTAGATGGATAGGTCCCGTGGTTTTTTCCTTATGGATTTTTTGATGTTGATTCTTCGGTATAGATGTAAAATGCGATGTACGTGATTATATGCTTAATTTTCTTTATAGTCTTTATTATTTTGCAACAAAGTCAAAAACTTAACCCAAAGCAAAAGCCAAGTAAGTTTTCCATTATGAAACAAAAAAGAATACAATTATAATATTTAAATATGGGATACTACGTAAGTATACGTATTGTTATCAAGTAATATAGGGCTTTTTGATTAAGCCCCGAATATCAAACCCACAGGGAGATTAATAATATGCACTTTAGGAAACTAAAAAGTTTAGATGACAAAAATTTACTTCTCAAAATATTCTTACTTAAACTTAAGAGGTTATAATAAGAATGAAAATTCGATTCTTTTTATAATTTTTAATTTATGAAAATAAAGCAAACAACTAATTAACTTAACTAAATATTTACAAGATGAAGGCTATATAAATAAAATATCTTATTTCTTTATCATAAATCAGTAATAAGAATAAAAATTATGTTGTGGAAATATATTAAATGTGTTGTGTCAAATAGGAGCAATAATATTTTATACCCTTACAAGAGATGCTATAAAGAACATTGGTTAATCTATAGTTTGAATATTCTTGAAGACCGGTTATGTGGGTAAGATACGAACTCTCACTCTAGAGTTCTCTCTTCTCCCTCCACCTGGGGGCTAACATCTCATATCAAAACCTAAAATTATAAATCAAATTGGGGGTTTTAGCTTGTCACTCTAAAGTCCTCTAATTCTACACCCTTGAAAAGTTTATTTTCCTATTTATTTGCACTCAACCCCATAAACTACACTCTCATTCATGAAATCAATATGTGATTCTAACCATTTATTGACTAAGATAATACCATCTCGAATCTTATATGTTCCCATAACAGGTATTAACATCTTAATTGGTCAAATCAAGGAATAAATGAAGTGCAATGTTTCAAATCATCACAACTTCTTCTAACATTGAAGTCTAATACTTCACACAACATCCTTTAAACACTTAATCACTTATCATTTTAAGGATATAAATAAAGAAAACTACTCAGAATCTATGAAGAAAACACAACCACACATGAGTTTAAAAGTAGAAATCATGCACACAAACAAGAAATCTAGATTAAAACCAAGTGCAATCACAAAGATAAACACTTATCTCAAATTCTCTCCACCAAATATCTTGAAGTTCATTTGAATTATCTTCATTCACTCACAATACGAACTAACACTCAAAATTAAAAGAAAGTCGCCGGCGGCGATGATGCGGGGCGATTTAGTGTGACAATTTTGCAAATATTTTTCAATATTACAAAATCACACATGATAGATATATAATAAATATGCAATATAATACCAACAAAAATACTCTTTATGTAAATAATTTATCTTTTAAAACTATTTTTAAACTATCAAATCCCCTTTAATATCAACGCAAGTATACGTATCGTTCAAGCAATAAAAAGCACTAATGGAGTTCTAGATATCGATCGCACATGGAAGTTGGAAAATCTTAAAGTAAATTATGAAAAGTATTTTATAAAAAAAAAACAAAAGTAAAAATAAAGTGCGAAGTTAGAAAATTAACTACTCAAGTGAATGCTAATTAAAATGCAGATGCAAGACTACAGAAGTTAAACTAAACTAAAAACTAAAATTTCAAAAGTAAAATTACAAAAATTAAACAATTTCTTTGTTATGACAGAAAGTTCAAATTTAAGAAAGTCTCTTTCCCCTTTACAATGAGTATATAGATTGTGAAGAAATTGAAATCATTTGAAAAAATATATTAAAACTGTTTTGTGTCAAATAGGAGCAATCCTATTTTTTACCATCTTTCGAGTGTTATAAAGAACATTGACTAATCCAGAGTTTGGTCCCTAATTCTGTGGTTAGGCTGGGAGGATACTGGCTGCCACTCCAGAGCTCCCACTACTCCCTCTCCTGAGGGCTAGCAATCTCGCATTAGTTTTTAATCACTGGACCAAATTGGGGATTTTAATATGTCACCTTAAAATCTCAATTCTGCATCCAACAAAGTATATTTCCTTATTTATTTGCACCCAATCTCATGGATGACATACTCTCCCATGAAGTTAAATATGGTTCTCCCTATGTTGTAGAAATCATATCTCATTTAAGAACATATGTCTCTCAACATGTTTTAGCATTTCAAATGACTAGATCGAAAAGTTAATGAAAATCGGAGTTCAAATCATCACAAATTATTATCATTTAAAACCGTAAAAAATAAAATATATTCTTCACAAAACCATATCTCAAAGTAGGGAGAAGGATAAAGAAGACTACTCAGAATTAATGAGAAAGATATGATAAAACACAAATTTCATATATAAAAACAAGTTTACAAAACGAAAGAAATAAAAATACAACTTATCTCACAATCATTCCCAAGAAAATCTCTTAAAGTTCTCTCCAAACATTTCTCTCTTTATAATCACTCCCAATTCTCTCTTAGAAGTCTAATGAAGAAGAAATCTCTCACATTCCCTCTCCTCTTACAACCCTAGAAGAAAATCTCCTCTTCTCTCTCTATCTCAAACTCACACCCCCCTCTATCTCTCTCACGCCACACACTTTAAGCCTCCTCAAGTCTTCTTCTTTTATTTTGGGCTACCTCCTTTGGAAAAGAATTCAACATTCGCTCCAAAAGTGCAGTCTTTTGAATTCAAAAGATGTGTCATTTAATCCAAGAGTCATATCCCTTCATAAAAAAACCTTTCAAAGTGTCTAGATGCATTAATTTCCTCTAAGAGGTGCGAAGAACAAGTCTCTTTGAAAATTTGCGCAAAGTTCATCTTGAAATGCCTTAATTTGAAAAAGTCGTCCTAGCGCATCATGCGCCAGTTCTCTAGATTTTGGTGCATCATGCGCCGATCTGGCGCATCATGTGCTAGAATCCCAAAATTTGATGTTTTGGCTCCAAATTTTGTTCTTTTTACCATTTTTGCTCCAAATGCCTAAAAATGATATACTTGCAACAAAAATACAAAAATACCCTTCTTTAAAGTGTAATATCACAAAAAATAAGTACTTAAGACAGTATATTATTTTGGTGTATCAAATCCCTTAAACTTAAATGTTACTTGTTCTCAAGTGACACTTTTATTACATAAAAGCATATGACTTAGGATTGAGATTAAGTTATAACTTCTACACTTTCGTTTAAGAAATAAAATAACAAAATTTAAGAAAAAACATTTAATAACTTAGATTCAAACTCGAAGTCTAGGAATACTTAGTAATCAAATTTAAGATTTCTGAATCTCAATTCATTTCAAAAAGAATTGTAATTTGTCACATTAAGGACATTTAGAATATTCATATGAAAAAGAACTTCATGAAAACTTTATTAGAAATGCTACTAATACTTCAATACAAGTTTATAAATTGTAATAAAGCTATTTCCTTGAGTTGATTCAAGTGAAGCCAATTTTTTATTAGACATTTTCTCAAGCTTCTCCTCACTTAATTTTATTTTTTTTTTGTTTCTTTTCTTTTAGGAACTTTTCAATCCTTTTTTTTTCTTTTTCAAGTGATGATTACTATATCTAGATAGCCTTTAATAATTTTGAACTTCACTATCTTCTTCTTAAAGTCAAAACTCTATACCTTTCTTCACTTTATAAATTCAAATTATTTTATTATTTTTCAAAAAGTCTCATTCTTTTCTTTTTACATGAAACTTTAAAATTTTAATACTTCAAAAATATAATTTTATTTACTTTAAATAGAAAAACATAGTCTTATCCTATCATACCAAATATCTTTAACTTTAGAATTTGACCTTCATTATTAAAAACTTCTTACCTAAATTTATCGTAATAATTATAAACATAAGTATAGTCATTTAAATTTAAATCTTAATGTCCCAGCTCATGTTAAATTAATTTTAAAATTATAGTTACTTGAGGACAAATAAAATTTAGTTTACTCCTTTTCAAAAGAAATTTTTCTTTTCGCCAAACTTAAGCTTTTAAGGGATTTTTTAAAAATATTTTTAGTATAAAATTTAGTAGGTGAAAGAAAACAGTAAATGCATGAAAATAAAATCTGACCTGTAGAAGATTTTTTACTATGAAACTGAGATCTGGTATACTGCAGGTACTAACTGTGAAACTGCATACATGCTTTAAAACATTAAATTAAACATAATATATTCTAGAGAACTTGTTGAGAATTAAAAACATAAATACAAAAACTGAAAAAAAAACTAAATTGATAGATACTAAAAATGCAGAAAAAGTGAAAGTCTACAGTTACTATTTTAGATTCAGTTCACAACACAACATAAAAGTTTTTACTACAACAGTTTTCAAATAAAAGTTCATCATAATACAAACACCAACAACAATCAAACATAAAAAATAAACTAAACAAGACTCATAAAACATCAATCTTCATCTCCTTCCACTTCATCATCTAATTCTTCTTCTTCTTCTTCTTCATCATCATGAATGGGAGTATAGGGAGTGAAACCGGGGCAAGCAGGAAAGTCCACTTTAGATTCACCCCTAAGATGTCTTACCATGGCATTCTCAAAATCAATATCATGATACACTCTCCTCTACTGATATTCATCATTATATGCATTCTTTGCTCCTATCTCTCCCAACTGAGTTTGAATATTAACTATGTCCATTTGTTGAATCATGAGTTGATCTATAATACTTTCAAGTGATGTAGAGCGAGAAGTAGATGCCCTTGCAGCAGATGTAGAGGGTTTATCCCTTCTTACACTTCTACATTCAACAAATGATTCTACTCTCTGAATCATATGCCTCCTAATCAGATTTTGTGTCTGTAATCTCTCTTCATTTCTTTGGGATTCTACTCCTGATTGTTCACATAGAGTGAAGATCAAAGAAGGGTATCCCAAAATTCCAGTTATAAAACTACCAACTATACTCTGAGAATGCTGAACTATAAGTGCACCAATATCTATTTCCTTCATGTTCTGAATGTAATAGTTTAGTACAGCTCTGTCTTTAGAAACATCAGTCAAATGATATGTTGGCAACAGTCTGGCAGAAATGAAGTTGTGTCATACTTTTTACTGAATAATCAACATGGGAGCAGAGAAGTTAACTATCTTGTTATTCTTAATCTTTCATTCCACTCTTCCATCAGTTAAAAATGCAATCACTTCCTTCAGTGATGAATCAGTTATCACAAATGCAGCGTATTCATCAAAAAATAAGTTTCTCAGCCCATAAAAAGCATTGATCCTTTCAGTAAAATGAAGGCCTTTAGACCTCCCATAAAAAAACATTACCTCTCACCAAGATGTGATCTTCAGTAGTGAATCTCAGGTTTGCACAAAACTCCCGAACCATTGGGACAATTGCTACGACAGTGAAGTAGCAGAATATTTCTCAGTTCCTGGCAAGAGTCAGTCTCTCGACCTTGCCACCCGGGTTTGCAAACGCCCATTCTTGGATCATTCTCTTTGTCTCAATCTGAGTATCGTAACTATGCTGGGCTTTGAAACTAACAAATCTTTGTGCATCGAAGTCCTTGAACGACCTTCCTCTCTTAACTAGGGGAGCCATTTAAAAATTCTATGAAAATCCAAATATAGTCCAAATAAATCACTAAATCAAACATCTAACTCCTCAAGCAAGATTATTTGGTAAGAAACTTTTCATCATGAGTTTTCTTCAAGATTTTTTTATCAAAAATCCCAAATTTTGAATCTTACAAATCCATGATGAAAATAAAAAATTTCTAAGTTAAAGTGAAGCTCTTACAAAGTGAAGATGAAATCTATAGTTTTTAGCCTCCGAGTCATTCTCTTTCGCTCACAATGTGATGCCCTAGACCAAGGTCCTGAGGTAGTTGATGACTCAAGTAGCAAAAATGGAGTTTATCTATGCAATTTTGCGGTTTTCTAGGTAATAAGGCATGTTGGGTATTTTGGCATATTATGCGCCAAGGCTCTGTAAATTAGCACATCATGCGCTAGAGCTTAAATTCACCAGATTTCAATTTTTTGTGGAAATCTGCTCCGTACCCCTTTACGTCAACCTCTATTTGACTGAAAGAAACCTTTCTAAGCATATATAAACATCACATCAACATAAAACTTTCACAAACAACACAAAAATCACATTTCTATATATAAAATTTGTGTTATTACAAACTTACATTATTCAAGCAACAAACATCAAATTCAGTGTTCTAAAGCAAACCAACATCCTGACACTAAAATCTAAACATCAAAATTCAAAACATAAACATAGATAGTGTTCATTAGAAAGGAAATGCAATCCAACTTAACAAACTAAAACAAACAGTACTAAACAAAAACATTTTGTGCATAAATTAAGATCAAACATCTTCTTCACTATCGTCCTCTTGGAAATCTCTCATAGATTGGTAGTTGATCTCAATTTTTTATATGTAAGGATTAATGAAGTTGACCTCACTACAGCGCCAAAAACTTGATATTTGTATGAAAAGTAAGTTGTGTAATATATATATAATTATAGGCAATTAATAATGAGATTCTATGCAAGTATACGTATCATTATCAAGTAATAAAAGACTTTCTTTTTAAGCTCCAAATATCAATCCCATAGGGAAGGTGTAAATTGGCAATGATAAGTTTTATCAGGAAATTTGCAGAAAATCAAACGAAATCACTGTCACTAATTTTGAATGTTGAGATGTTATCAAAATTAAAGTACTTAACTATTAGCAAAACATAAATGCAAAGTTTAAAAGGTAAATACTAATCTACTATGTTTATGTAATGAAGAATTCTTATGTGAAAAACATCATTCCCACTACAATGAGGTTTTAGTGAAATGAGATGAGATAAATGTTTATAATATGTATTGTGCCAAATAGGAGCGATTATAATTCTCTACCCTAATACAGTGCATATAAAATCATTGGCTAATCCTAGGTTTAGTCCCTAAATCCATGGCTAGGCTAGGAGGATACCGGCTCCTACTTCCCTTCACCTGAAGGCAAACTCTCGCTTTAGTTTTTAAACACTAAGACCGAATTGGGGATTTTAGTTTGTCACCCTAAATTACACCCAACAAAGAATATTTCCCAATTTATCTGCACTTAATTCCATGAACAAATTTCTCCTCCATGAAATTAAATGTGATCCTCACTTTATTGTAGAACTCATACTCCATTTCCCGGATCATATGTTTCACAACATATTTTAATAATTGGTCCAGATCGAAATGTAAATTAAGTTCAGAGCTGAAAAATCATCACAGTTTATTTTATATTTGAATATTGGCACATCATATTATCTCTTCATTTCATCATATCTCACAGTAGGGAGAAAAATAGAGTGATCTACTCAGACTTCATGAGAAAGGCACAAAAAAACACAAATTTCATATATAAAAGAAAGTTCATACAACACTAATAAACAAACAAAACTTATCTAAAACTCTTTCTCAAAGCAAATCCCTTTTAGCCTTTCCTTAAAAATGCAGGAAGAAGATATCTCTCACTTTTATCCTTCTCCAACACTCTTACAGAAAGTTTTACACTAAATCTCACCACACAAACTCTAAACTATAAAAAAAAATCACTAATGGACTCCAATATGGTGGTGGAATGAAAATGGATTATGAAGAATGGTGAAAATGGAGTGTGGTTGAACGTCTTGGAGCGAAAAGGAGTCACTTTCTTGATGAATTTCGGCCCCAACTAAAGCCCAAGGTCGGTTCTCTAAGAGGTGCCTCCAAAAACTCTTCAAAAATCGTCCAAATACATCAAACCTTCTAGAAACAGGGGCTAAACTGCATTTGGCGCCGTCGGCGCTTGTCTGACGTCGTCAGCGCTGAGTAAAAATTTCAGCTGTTCTGTTGTTCTGCGTCGTCGCGCTGCTCTTGACGCGGTCGGTGCTGAGTACTTCTTCAAAAACGTTATTTTGACTCAAAATTATATCCTTTTTGTTTTCTTTTTGCTTTAAGTCCTAAAAATCAACAACCTGCAAGAAAACTTCAAAATACCTTCCATTAAGGTGTAATATCACCAAAAATAAGTATAAAATATGGGTCTAAAAATGCATATATGTTCAGTGAATCAGTAGTACATATATAGGTTGTAGAAGGGTCAAAATAAAAATTCATCAGTTGAATTTTCCTCCTCAATCCAAGCTTGTTTCTTGAATATACGTACCAATCCATCTTCAATACGCCCTGTATGTTCAAAATGTTCCTTTAATATCTAATCCAAATGATCCAACATTTCTGTAATATTCCTAATCACGTTCATGAGATTTTGCACATCTTTCGCTATCTTCTTGATCCTCTTTGAAAGTACACTCGAGTTGTAGTAGGGTTGAACATGTGATAAATTCTGAGATCCTTGATCCATTAGTACATTCATGTCATTTTCATCTCCCATTCCAATACAGTTGCAATAGAATTTTGGATCCATCAGCTTCCAAGGAAGTAACACTTTTTCCCAACTTTCATAAGGTACTTGCGATTGACTGCATAGTAGGAAAATAGTGGATGGATGTCCCAGTCCAATTGTAGAACCATTTACAACCAAACCTGAAACCGATTTCACAATAATAGCTCCAACATCAATAGGTTTTCTGGTTTGGATGCAATAATTTAAAATGACGCTCTCCTTTGTTACCTTACTAATCTTCATAGTAAGTAGTAATTTTGATGAAATGAAGAAGTGCAAGACTTTTGAAACTAGATTTAAAATGACGAAGGAAAACTTACATTTCCATCATCTCTGGTCTCCTAATTTGCATCTTCATTCGTAAGGTTGTGGTAGGGTTCATTCATATCCTTTCTTATAGGGGTAAAGTTTGCATAATGGCAAATATACACACTTTCAATCATAAACATCTCGCTTATTCTTGAAGGAGTGAATTACACAAACCTTCCTCGCATGTAAATCATTCCTTGGTTGATCCCACAAAGATTTTCATAAAATTCTTTTACTACAGGAATAATAAGAGCGGCAGTAGTGTAGCAAAGCACTTCCCAACGCCTCCGCGTAATAGTCTTTTCCACTCGAGTATTCATGGTGTTGAATCCTTGATTCATAAATCCCCTTTCTTTGATAAGCCTCTTATTCACTAGAACTCAATTGTGTAATTTTTGCGCATCAAAACTGACGAACTTTCTTCAGTTGAAAATTTCAAATCTAGCAGAGTTTTTTGAGTGGAAGCCATAGGATTTGAAAAATGGTGACTTTTCCTTCGTTCCCCCCTCCCTAAAATATGGTTTGGAGTTGGATTTTAGAAGTTATATGGAGAAGAAACTGCCAAAAACCACCAAAAACTGCCATTTAACACGTTTTAATATATTTTCGGACCCGTGGTGCATCATGCACCAGCTCTCTAGAAAGTGGCGCATCATGCGTCAGTTCCAAAATTTTTAGCATTTCAATTTTGATTTAATAAATTCTCAATTTTTCCATAAATATAAGTAAATAAAGATGTTTTTAAAGATTTTATTAAATACACAGACTACATAAAGACAAACATAAATATACCTAAAATATTTCAAAGAAAACACACTCAAAAGCAAACTAAACAACGATACATATGGGTTATCTGCCACAAAGCTCTTGGTTTAATGTCATCAGCCCGACATTCCTAGTCTTATTCTGGGTGACCCAACATTTTAGTCTCTTTAAAAGCTGGTCTTTGACCATCAAAATATGTTTTCAATCTGTGTCCATTCACTTTAAATATTCTTCCAGTCTTTGGGCCTTCAATATTAAATTCCCCTAGGAATAGACTTTTATAACTCTGAATGACCCTATCCAACTAGACTTTAATTTTCTTGGAAATAATTTTAATATTGTATTATATAATAAAACTTCCTGTCCAGGTTCAAATTCTTATTTTATTATCTTCTGATCATGTCATTCTTTAATCTTTTCCTTATAAATTCTTACATTAGTGTAAGATTCATTTCTAATTTCCTTAAGCTCATTCAATTACAATAATCTTTTCTCACCAGTTTTTTTCAAATTGAAATTGAATTATTTTATCACCCAATAAGCTTTATGGTTCAATTCAACTAGCAAGTGACAAGTCTTCCCAAAAATTAATCTATAAGGGGACATTCCTATATGTGTCTTATAGGCTATCTTGTATGCCCATTATGCAATATCCAATCTAGTAGACCAATCCATTTTATAAGGATTAACACTCTTTTCCAAAATTCTCTTAATTTCATGATTAGATACTTCTACTAAACCACTTGTCTGGGGATGATAAGCAGTTGTAATTTTATGCATTATATTATATTTTTCCACCAATCTTGCAGCTGTTGCATTCCTAAAATGAGATCCTCCATCGTTAATGATTACTCTCGGCATTTCATATCTTGTAAAAATATTTTTAATTGAAAATTTTGGAATACTTTGAGCATCACATCGATGTAAAGTGATTGCTTCAATCCATTTTAAAATGTAATCCACTACAATCAATATGTATATATTTTCGAATGAGGGTATAAATGGTCTCATAAAATCCAATCCCCATGCATCAAAATTTCAATTTCCAAAATAAAATTTAGAGGCATTTCATTTCTTCTTGAAATATTACCTACTCTCTGACACCGATCGCATATTTTGATATATATATTAGCATCTCTAAATAGAGTAGGCCAATAAAATCCATATTGTAAAATTTTATAAACAGTTCTATTATTCCCAAAATGTCATCCAAATTCAAAATCATGATATTTTTGAATAATTTTCTGAATTTTTTTATAAGGCACACATCGTCTCATCATTAAATCTTTACATTGCTTATATAAATAAGGATCATCCCAAAAATAAGATCTTGCATCATGAATGAATTTCTTTTCCTGATGTTTTGTTAGTTTATATGGTAAAATACCACTAACAATATAATTTACAATATCAGGATACCAAGGTATTTCTCATCCTTTTAAATCATAAAGTCGTTCATTAGGAAATATTTCATTAATCTCTTTTTCCATGTCAAGTATTTATTCTTGTTCTAGCCTAGACATATGATCAGAAATTTAATTATCAATCCCTTTCCTATCAATTACTACAAAATAAAACTCTTACATCAGAAGTACCCATCAATCTTGGTTTAGCCTCCTTTTTTTGCATCAAATATTTAATAGTTGAATGGTCCAAATGCACAACATATTTAGCTCTAATCAGATATGATCTAAACTTATCAAAAGAATACACAATAGTTAATAACTCTCTTGTAGTGATGGTGTAATTAATTTGAGCATCATTAAGAGTCTTACTAACATAATATATAACTTTAAAAATTTTATCATATCTTTGCCCTAAAACAGCTCCAATTGCATAATCACTAGCATCACACATTAATTCAAAAGATTTCTCCCAACCAAGTGAAATAATTAAAGGAGTAGTTATCAATTTTTCCTTTAGTGTTTCAAAGACTTAAGGCAATCTTGATTGAAGTCAAATTTTGTATCTTTTTTTCTAGAAGTTGGCATAAAGGCTTAGTAATTTTTGAAAAATTTTTAATGTATCTCCTATAAAATTTAACATGTCTTAAAAAGCTCCTAACTCCTTTTATTGTGGTAGATGGAGGTAGATTTGATGTAACCTGTATTTTTGAAGGATCTACTTCCATGCCTTTTTCTGAAATTTTATGCCCAAGCACAATTCCTCCTGCAACCATAATTAACATTTTTCCCAGTTCAATACGAGATTAGTCTTTTCACAACATTCCAAGACTTTTTCTAAATGATTTAGTCATATTTTGAATGAAGTTCCAAATGCAGAAAAATCATCCATAAAGACTTCAATCCCTTTTTCAATCAAATCACTAAAAATTGATATCATACATCTTTGAAATGTTGCAGGTGCATTACATAATCCAAAAGGCATTCGCTGAAAAGCAAAATTTCCATAAGGACTAGTAAATTTTGTTTTCTCATGATCCTCTGAAGCAATAGGTATTTGGTGATAAGTGGTATATCCATCTAGAAAACAAAAATGTTTATGCCCAGCTATTCTATCCAACATTTGGTCCAAAAAAGGGTAAAGAAAAATGATCCTTCCTGGTGACAGAATTTAATTTTCTATAATCTATGCAGATTCTTCAACCAGTGACTTGTCTTATTGATATTAATTCATTGTGCTCATTTGTCACTATAGTCACACCTCCTTTCTTTGAAACACAGTGAATTAGACTAATCAAAGTACTATCTAAAATACGATATATTATTCCAACATCTAACAACAATAATAACAACAAAAAAGCCTTAATCCAACTATGTAGGGTCAGCTACATGAATCCTTTTTCTCCATTTCATCCTATTTAGTGTCAAATTTTCATAAGCCCAAGTCTTCCTAGGTCTACCTCTGTTTTTCTTAACACAAGTCGAATATACATACATCTACTCTCCTAGTCAGATCATCAGATGGTCGAGATTCATGTGACCAAACTATCTAAGATGACTTTCTCTAATTTTGTTCGTCACAGAAGCTACATTGACCCTATCATGGATATATTAATTTTGCATTTTTTTCTTTAAGTGTAAAGCCACACATCCACCTAATCATTCTCATATCGGCAACACTTAACTTATTATTATGCTTCTCTTTTAAAGGCCAACATTCAAGGCCATAGAGCATTGTAGGTCTCACCACCGTCTTATAAAATTTTTCTTTAAGTCTAAGCTATACTTTTATATCACACAAAAGGCCCGAAGCATTCCTCTACTTCAACCAACCAACTTGATTTATACTATTAGCAACCTTATCTATATCACCATCACTTTGAACAACAAACCCAAGATATTTAAATCATTCACACCTTTTAATAATTTGATCACCCAAAGTCACACTTTTGTCACTAGAGTTACTACTACTAAAATATCATTCCATGTATTCAGTTTTAGTTATACTTAAATGAAGGTTTTTAGACTCCAATGTAGACCTCCATAATTCAAGTTTTTCTTAGGCTTTTCTCTCATTTTATCCATGAGGAGGATATCATCAGCGAAAAGCATACACCAAGGTACATCCTCCTGTAGATGTTCAGTAAGACCATCCATAACTAAAGCAAAAAGATATGGGCTTAAAGCTGATCTCTGATGTAATCTAACATAAATAGGAAAATATTTGGTCAATCCTCTTTCAGTTTGAACACAAGTAACAACTCTAGTATACATATCTTTAATGACTTGAATATAAGTCATATCAACACCTTTCTTCTCAAGTGCTCTCCAAAGGATATCTCTTGGAACCTGATCGTAAGCTTTTTCTAAATCAATAAAAATCAAATGTAGACTCTCCTTATTATCTCTGAGCTTCTCCATCAAACCTCTCAATAAATGTATAGCTTCCATAATAGACCTGCTCGACATAAATCCAAATTGATTATGAGAAATCATTGTAATGCGTCTTAACCTATGTTCAATTACTTTCTCCCATAATTTTAAAGTATAACACATCAACTTAATTCCTCTATAATTTGCACACTTTTGTGCATCCCTTTTATTCTTAAAATTAGGGACCAAATTAATCTTACTCCACTCAGGCATCTTTTTAGTTTTTAAAATAATATTAAAGAGTTTAGTAAGCCAAGAAACAGTCCCAAATCTTTTTTTTAGTTTTTAAAATAATATTAAAGAGTTTAGTAAGCCAAGAAACTCTCAAATCTCCTATAGGAATCTTTTTAGTTTTTAAAATAATATTAAAGAGTTTAGTAAGCCAAGAAACTCTCAAATCTCCTTTTTTAGTTTTTAAAATAATATTAAAGAGTTTAGTAAGCCAAGAAACTCTCAAATCTCCTATAGGAATCTTTTTAGTTTTTAAAATAATATTAAAGAGTTTAGTAAGCCAAGAAACTCTCAAATCTCCTAACATTTACATATTTCATTTGGGATATCATCAGGTCCTACAGACTTTCCACCATTGGTTTTCTTTTTTACTAATGCGACGAGTTTTTAAAATAATATTAAAGAGTTTAGTAAGCCAAGAAACTCCCAAATCTCCCAAATATTTCCCCTTTAAAGTCCTACAGATTTTCCACCCTTGGTTTTCTTTAAAGCCTCCTCAACTTCTTTTTTACTAATGTGACAGTAAAAATGCTAAAATAATATTCCAGCATCCAACCCTTTTAAAATTTCTTTCTTGACAACTTCTTTCATCATAAGATTTAATCTCCTTTGAGGATTAACTCTTGGTTTATGTTGATCTTCTAATAAAATTCTATGCATATAGATTGAAGGACTAATTCTTTTAATATCAGCTAAAGTTCATCCAAAGGCTTTCTTATATCTTTTAAAAGTTTCTAACAACTATTTTTCTTGTGTATCAATTAATTCTAAGGATACGATAACATGTAATGTAGATAAATCTCCTAAAAATGCATACTTCAAATGTGTAGGAAGTATTTTTAGTTCTAGATTAGGGGGTTTCTTATTAGATGAAATCAAATTCTTGTTACTCTCTGTAGGATTTAACATTTCAAATCTTTCCTGAACATAATCATATCTTCTTTACTCACTTCCATAGATTCATCTTGAATTTTATCCTCATCTTGATATTCCATATATTCATTTTTAAATTCTCTTTAAAAAAATTTCTTGAAATATTCATGGCTTAAATATTCATTAATATCCATTCTGAAGCATTCAATCTCTTGCTGTTTTGCAAGGTATCTCATTGATTTTGCAATATTAAATGTAACCTCTTGATCACTAACTCTCATAGTTAGTTCTCCTTTCTGCACATCTATCAAAGCTCTTCCAGTGGCTAGGAATGGTCTTCCTAAAATGATAGGAATTTCTTTATCTTCCTCCATATCTAATACAATAAAATCCATAGGAAAAATAAATTTATCGACTTTTACCAAAACATCTTCTATAACTCCTTTAGGATAGGCAGTTGAACGATCAGCTAACTGAAGTGTTACAATTGTAGGCGAGATATCTCTTAAGCTCAGCCTTCTAAAAATTGATAATGACATAAGATTAATATTGACTCCTAAATCACATGAAGCTTTTCCATAAAATCATTTGCCAATAGCACAAGAAATTGTAAAACTTCCAAGATCTTTAAGTTTTTAAGGAAGCTTTTTCTGAATTATAGCGCTACACTTTTCACTGAGTGCAACAGTCTCATTATTTACAAACTTCCTTTTCTTATTAAGTATATCCTTCTTGAACTTCACATAGCTTGACATTTGTTCCAAAGCCTCAATAAATGGAATGTTTATCATTAATTTCCCCAAAATATCCAAAAAATTCAAAAACTGATTATCTCTATGTTTCTGCTTCAATCTTTGAGGAAATGGAGGTGGTGGTTTTTCTACAGGGATTTTCATTGTTTTAATAGGATTTTCTGCTTCAAAATGAAAATCTTCTTCAGATTTTTCATTTTCCACCTCATCTTTTTCAACTTCAACTTCTTGTTGAACTTTGTTTTCTAATTATTTTCCACTTCTCATTTGAATAGCTTTAATTTGTTCTTTATTCTGATCTTTAGGATTCACTTCAACATTGCTAGGCAATGTTCCTGGAGGTTTATTGTTAAGTGCGGTAGCAATACATTCCAATTGATTTTCATTTTTTTGATAACAACTCCTTGACTTTGCAATTGACTACCAGATCATAATATCAATTCTTCCATTGATAGTCTGCATATTATTAAAACCTGGGGGTTAATAAAGTTTATAAGCTTGATTCCCTTGATTGTTGGAGTTTCCTAATGGGTTCGCAACAGTGCTTCCCCATTCGGATTTGCAGCATTAGAATTATTGTTACTCCAACTAAAGTTTGGATGATTCTTCCAATCAGGGATATAACAATTTGCATAAAAGTTATTAGAACTATTTTTTATTACAATTAAAGTCACATAAGAAGATTGAGATTTTATCATTTGTCCCAATGAGTTTTCCTCAAGCATAGGTGTTGTCTAAGAATAATTCATTCCATATTGATATATCTTCTTTGATATATCAGCTATTTGGGCAGATAAAATAGATATAACATCAGAATCATGAATACTAACCACTCATTTTGGATTTAGCACTTAGAGGGCCATTGAAAATTATTACTTGTCATCTCTTTAATTAATGAATATGCTTCATCGAATGGTTTTGATATTAATGATCCACCAGCAGCAGCGTCAATTATCGATTTAAGAGATCCAACCAAACCATTATAAAAAGTTTGAAGTAATAACAAATCTGGCAACACATGGTGTGGACACTTTTTAAGGAGATCTTTAAATCTTTCCCAGGCTTCATAAATTGATCCCCTTCAAACTGATAAAAAGAAGTGATATCATTTTTAAGCTTAGCAGTTTTTTAGGATGAGAAATATTTAGATAAGAATTTTTGTGATAAATCTCCCCATGTTCTGATAGATCCAGGTGCTAATGAATTTAACCACATCTTAGCTTTATCTCTTAGTGAAAAGGAAAAAGTCTAAGTCTGAAGGCATTATTCGACACTCCATTTTTAAATGTAGCACACAATTCAAGAAAAGTAGCAAGGTGTAAATTATGATCTTCAGTTGGTGCTCCCCCAAATTGATTATTCTGTACCATTTGGATAATAGTAGGTTTAAGCTCAAATGAATTGGCAGCTACAGCAGGGTTTTGAATACTCAAATGAATTTCATATGCTGCAGCATAATCTCTTAAAGGTCTCTGATGATGTTCATTTTCATTTCCAACATTGTTTAAATTGCAAGCCATTTTGCTAAAATGATCTTTCTCTTTTTGTTATTTTCAAATTTTTCTAATAGTTCTTTCTAACTCAAAATCGTAAGGTACTAAATTTTTAGATCTTACACTACGCATAAACAAAATAAAGAAGATAATTAAAAACAAGCAAACACACTTAAATAAGAAAACGTTCAAACTAAACTACAATCACTCTTTTTTAATAATTTTTTTTATATTTTCTTTGTTTGAAATAAAATAAAATAAAGTACTAATATTTTCTGTTACTTCCCTGACAACAGAGCCAAAAAACTTGATGCGGGGCAATTTAGTGAGACAATTTTACAAATATTTTTTAATATTACAAAATCACACGATAGATTTATAATAATTATGCAATATAATCCCAATAAAAATACTCTTTATGTAAATAATTTATCTTTTAAAACTCTTTTTAAACTATCAAATTCCCTTTAATATCAATGCAAGTATACATATCGCTCAAGTAATAAAGGGCTCTAATGGAGTCCTACATATTGATCCCACAGGAAAGTTGGAAAATTCTAAAGTAAATTATGAAAATTATTTTATAACAAAAACAAAAACAAAAGTAAAAGTAAAGTGCAAAGTTTGAAAATTAACTACTCAAGGGAATGCTAATTAAAAAGCAGATGTAAGACTACAGAAGTTAAACTAAACAAAATACTAAACTTTCAAAAGTAAAATTACGAAAATTAAACAAAATTTTTGTTGGGACAAAAAGTTCAAATTTAAGAAAGCATCATTCTCCTTTACAATGAGTATATGGATTGTGAAGAGATTGAAATCATTTGAAATTATATATAAAAATTATTTTTTGTCAAATAGAAGAAATCCTATTTCTTACCCTTTTTCAAGTGTTATAAAGAACATTGATTAATCTAGAGTTTGGTTTCTAATTCCGTGGTTAGGCTGGGAGGATACTGGCTGCCACTCCAGAGCTCCTATTACTCCCTCTCCTAAGTGCTAACAATCTTGCATTAGTTTCCAATCAACTGGACCAAATTGGGGATTTAAATATGTCACCTTAAAATCTCCAATTATGCATCCAACAAAGTATATTTCTCTATTTATTTGCACCTAATCCCATAGATGACATATTCTCCCATGAAATCAAATGTGATTCTCCCTATGTTGTAGAACTCATATCTCATTTAAGAACATATGTCTCTTAATAATTTTTAACATTTTAATTGACCAGATCGAAAAGTAAATGAAGATCAGAGTTAAAATCATCACAAATTATTATCATTTTAAACCGTGGAAATTAAAATATATTCTTCACATAAACATATCTCAAAGTAGGGAGAAGGATAAAGAAGACTACTTAGAATTCATGAGAAGGATACGATAAAACATGGATTTCATATATAAAAACAAGTTTACAAAATAAAAGAAATAAAAATACAACTTATCTCACAATCCTTCCCGAGCAAATCTCTAGAAGTTCTCTTCAAGCCTTTCTCTCTTTGCAATCACTCCCAATTCTCTTTTAGAAGTGTAATGAAGAAGAAATCTCTTAAATTCCCTCTCCTCTTACAATCCTAGAAGAAAATCTCCGCTTCTCACTCTATCTCTAACTCACGCCCCCCCTCTCTCTCACACACCACACACTTCAAGCCTCCTCAAGTCTTCTTCTTTTATTTTGGGCTACCTCTTTTGGAAAAGAATTAAAAATTCCCTAAAAAATTTAACTCTTTTGAAGTCAAAAGATGTGTCATTTGATCCAAGAGTCATATCCCTTCATAAAAGAACCTTTCAAAGTGTATAGATGCATTTAATTACTCCAAGAGGTGTGTAGAACAAAGTGTCCCTTTTGATAATTCGCGCAAAATTTGTCTCGAACTGCCTTAAATTAGAAAAGTCATCTCTGATGCATCATGCACTAATCTGGTGCATCATGCGCCAGTTCTCTAGATTTTGGGGCTTCATGTGTCGATCTGGCGCATCATATGCTAGAATGCCAAAATTCACTGTTTGGGCTCCAAATTTTATTCTTTTTACCATTTTTGCTCCAAATGTCTAAAAATGATATACTTATATAAAAAACACAATAATACCCTTCTTTAAAGTGCAATATCATAAAAAATAAGCATAATATAGGTATTTAAAACATTATATTATTTTGGTGTATCAGGCGGTGGCGGTGCGGCAGTTACTTAGATTGATGATGACTGTAAAATCTGATGGATGTTTGTCCCCTTGTCTTGATGAACCAAGTATTCTTTAATAAAATCCAAATGGTACCTTGGTGTCCCTTCAAAATGTGTCTCCATTCAATGAATCTTCTAGAAGTTGCCTCCTTAAAAGCCAATTGAATGAGTTTTCGTGTCCATGGGATATTTCCCACATTTTTATGAACGATTGCTTTTAACACATCTTCAAAAATTATTCTAAATTTACTGAATCATCAAATAAATACTTTTGGCGCTTAAGCCTGGGGTACCTGGCGCTTAAGCTTCAGTCCTGGGCGCTTAGGCGCTCTAGTTCATTTTTGCACCTTTCTTTATTTTTACTCCAAATTTGACCATTTTTCACTCATTTTAGCATTTTTTATCCATTTGATTGTACCTAAGAGAAAAAAACACATAAATACCTTTCATTAAAGCACACTATCTAAAAAATAAGTATAAAAATGTATATAAAAATGCTATATATTTTAGGTGTATCAAAATCCCCCAAACTTAAGATGTTACTTGTCCTCATGTGACCCTTCAATCTTTAAAAACCTATATTAATGGATGACGTATATGAGTTTCTTTAGGAGTTCCCAAATTTTTTATGTAGAAATATAGTAGTCCAATTTAGAAAAAATATTAGCAAATGAGACCAACTTAGAGTTTAGAAAATTTTAAAGTTAAGAAGTATGAAAATATGAGTTTCTATCTAATTCAGAAATATTGTAGATTCTCCAAAAATAGAGTTTAGGTATTTTAACTTCTTCACTTAAAAAATTTTTATTAAGCATAATTTTACTTACAATATTATATCCTTAAGCTTAAGAATTTCTCAAGTTTTATACTTTAAAAAAATCAGATGTAGAACCAATTTTTGATTAGGCATTAATCCTCAAGCTTCTCCTACCCTTTTCAACTTTTCTTTTCCTTATCTTTATCTGGATAGGCCTTTAATGATTTTGAATCCATTTCTTCCGTTCCTAGAGTAAAGAGTTGATATTTTTGTTTCACCTAAAAACATAATAATAGTTTCAAAAATTAATTTCAATAAAAGAAATTTAAGTTTTGAAAATAAAAATCTAAATCTTCTAAATTTTTCAAAAATACAATTTTTCCTACTAAAGCTAGTTACACTATATTGAGCATTTTCCACTCAAAAAATTTTTAACTTTAAGTTTTTTCTTCATTACTATAAATTTTAACTAAATTCTCATACTTATTTCTATATTCAAAATGTTACTTCCCTAATATAACTTCATTTACATGACTTTTTTCTTCAAATAAAAATCAAATTTATTTAAAGCACAACTCAGAACAAATAAATTTTTAAGTTCCTTGGAAGATTTTCATCCATCCCCTAAACTTAAATTTTTAATAAAATTAAAACGTTTTAGCATCATATATATATATCAGCGGGAATGAAAATTTAAAATAACATGCTTGCAAGAATTTTTACATCCTAAATATGCAAGTACAAAAAATTAAAACATGAATAAAAATTTAAATTGATCAAATTTTAACTTTCTTAACATATATAGATTCATCAGACTTCTATTTAGTGGAGTATAAAAGAGAACAAAAAACTAACAAACATTCATGACTATAACATAAGGAAAAATAACTGGTAGTAAATTAAAAATTTTAAACATGCATCTTTTAAGTAAAAAGTTAGCTAGACTCTAAACCTTCCTAAGATCTCAGAATTAAGTTCAACACACACTAACTAAATACATTAAACAACACAATTACTACCATACAAACATAATATCTACTCGCAAAACATAAATACATCACAGTAGGTGAACTAATCAAAACATAACAAAAACTAACAGTCCCAACAATAACAACTAAAAACATGACACAAAGTACAGAATAACTGCATTAACAATAGTTCATAATAACACATACACTAAAAACATCAAACAAAACTAGAGATCCAAACTAATCATCATTTTCCTATTCATCACTATCGTCACTATGCCAAATAGTTGCTGGTTTGTATGGTGGATATCTTGGGTAGTGAGGAAATACAACATCCTGGTTACCTCTCATAAGGTTTTCCATAGCTATATTGCATTCACCCTCATAATCACTATGCCTCTTCATATACTCATCCATATGCTCTGCAAATTGTTTTAAATTTGATACCTTACTGCAGTGTAGTTGACATTGTCCAAAATCTTCTGTAATAACTGTGACTGAAAATCAGATCCAGAAGTCTGACCCCGTGATGTAGAAGCACGTGAAAAAGAAACTCGTGATATCGAAGTAGTAGAACTACTGGAGAATCTACCCCTCCAGCCAAAAATAGAATTATGTGAATAAGATTTCACATTCACACTGGTAATGGGCTTTAGTGTCTATAAGTTCTCCTCCTAGCTGTCAATCTAACTCCAGCCTTCTCACATAAAGAAAAGATTAAGGATACAAATCCCAAACCTGCAGCAGCAGCAACAATGATAGAATTGGTAATAACTCCATGAATCAAATCTCCAATATCAATAGGCTTGAACCATTGAATGCAATAGTTCAATTTTGCTCGAGTCACTTCACTCAAATGATTTGTAGGTAGCAAACGAGCAGAAATAAAATGATTTTATGCCTTTGCAGTGACATCCAACTTTGAAGTACGAGCAGAAATAAAATAAGAGGCCTTTGCAGTGGCATCCAACTTTGAAGTACAAGAAAAAATAAAATAATTTCATGCCTTTGTAGTGACATCCAACTTTGAAGTAGAAAAGTTTACTCTTCTTTCATTTATGATATTCCAAAGCTCTCTTTCATCAGTCAAAGATAAAATAATCTCGTCTAACTCCTCTTCTGTAGACTATAATTTGATTTAAAACACAAAGTACTTTGGGGCAATTGATAAAATTGATTTAATTACCTCAGGGGAAAAAGGCATTATCTTCCTCCTCACCATGACTCCTTCTTCATCAGCTTCAGGGAGATTCACATAGAACTCCCTCACAACAAAAATCAGTGCGACAGTAGAAAAATAATAGAATCGCTCCCACTGGTGGAGAACAATCAAATCTTCAATAGATCCTTCTGGACTTTTAAAGCACCGCTCAGGAATCAATTTTCTCAATTGCAGTGCATCACTGTATCGATCCTGAGCTCTCGAACTAACAAACTTAGTTGAATTGCATGGAGCCTTCCTCTTACTTCTCTTCATTCTTGGTGCCATTTCTAAAAAATGTATAAAATTAAAAATGAAGTCCACATTCAACTCAAAATCACTAAACTAAACTCCTAATAGCTTAAACTAACAAATTCATGCCTTTTCCATAGATTTTTCTTAAATTTTCAACATGAATAGTGATTTTCAAGTAGCTCATGAATGTGCTCAAAATACACGGTGAAAGTAAAAAATTTTTACATAGAAGTGAAGCTCTTACCTCAAGGATATCAAGTCTAGCAATTTTTACCTCAAATCACCAATAAATCTTCAAATATGGTAAGCCCTATCTCCAAAATCACGAATGACCCGAGGAAAAAGATGAAGCAAGGTGTGAAAATGGTGTTTTCGAACCGATTTTTCACTTAAAACAATTAACAAATTAGTTTTCGTGAACCTGTGCTTAAGAGTGAATGGTTCGGCGCTTAGGCGCCTGTATATCATTTTAGACAGCGCTTAAGCGCGGGTCTTGATGCTTAGGTACTAGTGCACAAATTTTGATTTTTTTTATTTAACTAAAATGCACTTTTAACCTAAGTCAACCAACCCTACATGGTCTCATAACACTTTATATACTATTTCCTTCCCTTTTGACTCTCCTCTTCTCAAGATTCACCAATCTTAACTAATTTGATTCAACACACAATAACACAAAATTTCACACAAACAAAACACTTACATTAATTCACGAACGATTATAAACGTTTTCAAATACATAAGTTCTCAATCCAAATAGTCTTGGATGAGAAAATTCCTAATTTAAATATAAGATAATTATCACATAATAACATACTAAAAACACTTAACATTAAAAAAAGACTAAACACACAATCACTAAACAACCAAATTAATTCCATTTTCTAGTTGGTGGAATGAATATTGGCCTCTCATTAGTCTCTCCTTCAGCGTTTGGAATGTATATTTGAAATAACAGACGATGATTAATAACTATAGTTGAATCTTCTTCAATCCACTTGTTATTCAGATACATAGTTTTATCCACTTCTTCTATAAAACTGGTATGGCTAAACTACATCTTAAGTTTTCATGCCAAATGATCCAAATGTGCCTTAACTTCCATCACTTTTGCTTCAATTAAAGCCATGTCAGCCACAATTTTAGTGATTTTCTCTGCTATCCCTTCGATACTAAAGATGAGGAAACCGTTATATAACTCTTGCGCACTTTGAATAATAAACTTCTTTCTCATTGCCTCCTCTTTCTTCTTCAAATCACTTTCTCAAGATGTCATTTTTCCAAAATCTCTCTATTTCACTTAGGATTTAGGGTTAGAATTGAATTGTGTTAAAAATCCATACATAACCCTTATATTTATAGGCTCCAAACTCTTCCTATACCTCATAGGCACGTCTTAGATCTGTCTCCCATGTTTAAGCCAACCAAATATCAGTTAAAACTTCTCAAAATGAAAATTCACACATGTTTTTTCAACTGTTGCACTTAAGCTCCGGATATTGGAGCTTAAATGCCAATGTTCAATTTAGCACATGTTAATTTAACTTCCAATTACTCGTTCTAACATGTATAAGTCATCTTTAAAGTTCTTAGAATAATCACTAACTTAATATATAATAAAAAATACTACCATAATATTCTAAATCACACATAACAACATAATAATAAAAATAAACATACAAATAACTATGGGTTGTGTCCCACAGAGCGCTTGGTTTTACGTCGTCAACCTGACTTATCCAGTGCTTACTCTGGTTGACCCAACATCATAAAATCATTTAATTTAAGTTGGTCACCTAAAAAGTAGGATTTCGGCTCGTGACCATTCACTTTAAATATTTGTCAGTTTTAGGATCTTTGATATCTAGAGCTCCATAGGGATAAACTTCCATCACAAAAAATGGGCCCATCTACCTGGACTTAAGTTTGACTAGAAATAATCCTAACCTTGCATTGTAAAGTAAAACTTGTTGCTCTGGCTGAACATTTTTAGTAAGAATCCTCCAATCATGCGACATCTTCATCTTTTCTTTGTAAATCCTAACACTTTCATAAGATTCATTCTTTATCTCTTCAAGCTAATTCAATTGCAAAAACCTTTTCTCGCCAACATCTTTTAAATTGTAATTAAACTTTTTAATTTCCCAAGATGCTTTATGCTCAAGTTCAACTGGTAAGTGACAAGCTTTCCCAAATATTAACCTATATGGTGACATTCCTATAGGAGTTCTGTATGCAGTTCAATAAGCCCACAAAGCATATTTAAGTTTGACTAACCAATCCATTTTGGTTGGATTAAAATTTTTTTTCAATATTCTTTTAATTTCATGATTGGATAATTTAGTCAAACCACTTATTTAAGGATGATAACCAGTAGCAATTTTATGGTTTATATGATATTTCCTTAATAACTTCTCCATTATTGCATTTCTGAAATGACTTCCCCCGTTAGTCATGATTATTCTCGACATCTCAAATCTACAAAATATATTCATTCTTAAAAACTTTGCAACAATTTGAGCATCACATCGAGGTAAAGCAATAGCTTCTATCCATTTATATACATAGTCTACTGCTAAAAATATATATAAATTTTTGAAAGATGGTATAAATGGTCCCATGAAATCTAATCCTCAAACATCAAATATCTCAACTTCTAACACATAATTGAGGGGAATCTCATTCCTCCTAGAAATATTGCCTACTCATTGACATCGATCACAAATTTTGATATAAGCGTTAACATTTCTAAAGATTGTAGGCCAATAAAACCTAGATTGTAAAATTTTCTATGTTGTTTTATCAACACCAAAATGTCCCCCAAAATCAGAATTATGACATTTTTGGATAATTTCATAAGTTTCTTCTAAAGGCACACATCTTAGAGTAATTAGATCCTTTTCTTATTTATATAAAAATGGGTCTTCCCAAAAATAAGTCTTAGCTTAAGATAAGAATTTCCTCTTATGTTGGTATGTCATTCCATAGCATATAATATCAATAACAATTAAATTCACAATGTCGACATACCATGGAACACGTCACTCATTAATATTGAACAATTCTTCATCTAGAAAATGTTCATTAATCTCTTTTCAAAAATTAAGTGGTTTCTTTAATTCAGGTATAGACAAATGATTAGCTATTTGATTCTCAGCTTCCTTCTTATATACTATTTCAAAGTCAAATTTTTGCAAAAGAAGAGCCCATCTTATTAATCTTGGTTTTGCATCCTTCCTTTTCATTAAATACTTAATAACAAAATGATCTGTATGCACAATACATTTAGTTCCAATTAAGTATGATCTAAATTTATCAAAAGCATATACTACAGCTAATAACTCTTTTTCAGTTGTGGTATAATTAATTTAAGATTCATTAAGAGTTCTACTGGCATATTAGATAACTTTGAAAATCTTATCATGCTTTTGTCCTAAAAAAGCTCCAATAGCATAATTACTAGCATCACACATTAATTCAAAAGGTTTTTCCCAATGTGGTGAAATAATAATTAGTGCAGTGACTAATTTTTCTTTTAATAATTCAAAAGCTTTTAGGCACTCTTTATAAAAATTAAAAATTACATCTTTTACAAGTAAATGGCATAGATTCTTAGCAATTTTTGAAAAATCTTTAATATACCGCCTGTAGAATCCAACATGTCCTAAAAACTCTTAATTTCCTTCATACTTGTTGGGTGAGGTAAATTAGGGATTACTTAAATTTTTATAGGGTCTACTTCCATACCATTTTCAGAAATTTAATGTCCCAAAACTATTCCTCCTGCTACCATAAATTGTCATTTTCCCAATTACGGACTAAATTTGTTTCTTCACAATGTTTAAGAACTTTTGTTAAATGTTCTAAACATGATTCAATTGAAGTTCCAAACACTAAAAAATCATCCATAAAAATTTCAATCCCTTTTTCAATTAAATCACAAAAAATAGCCATCATACATTTTTGAAATGTAGCAGGTGCATTACATAAACCAAAAAGCGTTCTTCTAAAAGAAAATATACCATAAGGATTGGTAAAAGTTTTTTTTCTCTTAATCCTCAGGAGCTATTTGTATTTGGTGATAACCAATATATCCATTCAAAAAACAAAAGTATTTGTGCCCAACTAGTCAATCGAGCATTTGATCTAGAATGGGTAGTGGAAAATGATCATTCGTAGTGGTGAGAATTAATTTTCTATAATCAATGCATATTCACCACCCTGTGACTTGACTTGTTGGTATCAGCTCACTATGTTCTTTTAAAGTCATAGTAACTCATCCTTCCTTAGGAATACAATGATTTAGACTAACCCATGCACAATCTGAAATAGAGTAGATAACTCCAGCATCTAACCACTTTAGAATTTCTTTCTTAATAACTTCTTCATAATAGGATTCAATCTCCTTTGAGGATTAGCTCTGGGTTTATAGTTATCTTCCATATGAATTCTATGCATACAAACTGAAGGACTGATTCAATTTATATCAATAATTGTCCATCCAAAGGCTTTCTTATAACTCTTTAAAATTTTCATCAAACTCTCTTCTTCTTCTTGAGCTAATTTTGAGGAAATTATAACAGATAATGTAGAGGAATCACCTAAAAAGGCATACTTCAAATGTTCAGGAAGTAACATCAACTCAAGCTTAGGAGGTTTTTCAATTGATAGACAAAAAGATGTATCTTCTTTTATCGTGTCCAAAACTTCAAAACTTTCTTGAATATAATTTGAATTTTCTTATAGAAATCTTCATATTGATCTAATTACTCTTCTTTTTTGTGTTCTAACTCTTTCACTTCAGATTTTTCTACATTAGTTACTTTCAAATGAAATTCACTTCAATATCTTATCACATCCATTCTATAGCATTCATCATCTTTACCTTTTGCAGGATATTTCATTGATTTGAAAATATTAAATGTAACTTTTTGATCATTGACGTGCATAGTTAATTCTTCTTTCTGCACATCTATCCTTGCTCTTTCAGTGGCTAGGAAAGGTCTTCCCAAAATGATATGTATCTCCTTATCTTTCTCAATTTCTAGCATAATGAAATCAACATAAATGATAAATTGATCTACTTTCAGCAGGACATCTTCTATAACTCCCTTAAGATATGTTATTGAACAATCTGCTAGCACAGAGTTACAGTAGTTGGGGATATTTCTCCTAATCCCAGTCTTTTAATTATTGATAATGGTATAAGGCTGATGCTTGCTCCTAAATCATATAAAGTTTTTCTATAAAATTTGTCTCCTATTGCACATGAAATTATGAAGCTGTCAGGATCTGTAAGCTTTTTAGGAAGCTTTTTCTGAATTATAGCACTACACACATTGCTAAGTGCAATAATCTCATTATCTTCAAACTTCCTTTTCTTGTTAAGAATATCCTTCATAAGTTTTACATAACTTGACATTTCTTATAGAGCTTCAGTAAATGGAATATTAATTGTAAGTTTCTTAAAAATTTTCATAAATTTTGAAAATTGCTTATCTAACTTTTGTTGCCGAAACCTTTGAGGAAATGGAGGTGGTGGATTTTCTAAATCAACTTTAAGTGGAGAAATAGGTTTCTCTAAACCTTTTGGAGCATTCTCGTTTGGTTTTTCAATCTCTTCTCTCTCTACTTCAGTCTCTTTTTGAACTCTACCTTCCAATTCTCTTCTGCTTCTTAGTTGAACGCCTTTTACTTGCTCTTTATTCTGGTCTTTCGGATTTACTTCTATATTACTAGTAAGTGTTCCTTGGAATCTGTTACTTAATGAAATTGTTATTTGTCCCAATTAATTCTCAATATTTCTAATTGTAACTCCTTGAATTTGTAATTGATTTCCCATTTGTAACACCACTTTATCTATAGACAACTTCTTCTCCTTAAATTGCAAATCATCATTAAAACCTGGAGGATACGTAGGTCTATAATTACTACTCTCTTAGTTGTTCAAATTTCCCAATGGGTTTACTTGGTTGTTCTCCCATTGATGATTATTATCACCCAAAGTATTATTCAAGTTAAAATTGGGATGGTTCTTCCAACCTTGGTTATAAAAATTTGAATATGGGTTATTTTGCTTGTTGTTTATGGCTTTCAAAGTCTCTAATGATGCTTGAGAATCTACCATTTAGCCTAATAAATTCTCTTCAATCATTGTAAAATGTATAAGCATCATGAAATGGTTTTGAAAACAATGAACCACCAACGTCGGCATCGATAATAGATCTAAGAGATCCAGCTAATCAAATGTAAAATGTTCGAATTATTAACCAATGTGGTATAACATGTTTGAATTATTTAACACTGGCATTGTCGGTCCCAAGCCCAGATGCAAAAAGTGAAGGGTTGCGTTAGGTAGTTGACAGCCAGCGTAAAACTTGTTGAAAAAAATCATGACATGAATCCTTTTGATCATTATGTAAGTGTTAGGGCGTCCCCTGGAAGTGACACGCTATTTAGCCTGAATACAGTGAAAAGTGTGCAAGGGTCGCTACACCGGCGACCGGGTGTAGTGTTAAATAAGCAAGGGTTCTCACATTATGGGTGAATGCGGGTAAAGAAGTTAGTCTATGAAACTAATCAAACTAATATTAGGATAGGAACTTGAAATATAAGTACTTTCAATGGTAAATTAATGGAATTAGTTGATATTATGATCCATAGGAAAATTAATATCTTATGTATTCAAGAAACTAAGTGGGTTGGAGAAAAGGCTAAGGATTTAATATCTTATGTATTCAAGAAACTAAGTGGGTTGGAGAAAATGCTAAGGAGATTGATAATGGTTTTAAACTTTGGTATTCTGGGAAGAGTCACACTAGAAATGATGTAGGTGTAATTATAGATAAGGGTTTGAAAGATAATGTTGTAAAAATTAATAGAGCTGGAGATAGAATTATAGCCCTTAAGATTATCATTAATATTAAGATTTTTAATATTATAAGTGCTTCTGATCCTCAAGAAAGTTTAGATATAGGGTCTAAAGTTGGAATGACTTAGAAAACTTAATACAAATGATACCTCTTGAAGAAAGAATTTTTATTGGATGAGATTTAAATGGACATGTCGGTAGAGTGGTAGAAGATTTCAAAAATATTCATGGTGGTTACAGTTTTGGAGTAAATAATGAAGGTAGAGCTATTTTAGATTTTGTTTTAGCGTATGATTTTGTTATTGCTAATACTTTATTCAAGAAAAAAGATGAACATCTCATTACTTATAAGAGTGGATCTAATAAAACACAAATTGATTATTTTCTTATGAGAAGAAGAGATTGTTGCGATTGTAAAGATTGTAAGGTCATTACAAGTGAAAATTTAAGTACCCGACATCCTTTATTAGTTTTAGATTTTAAGATTAAGAGTGGTAAAATAAAAATATTAGGACTCATCATCCTATAATTAGATGGAGAAACTTAAAAGACACAAATTAAATTATTTTTATGAGTAAAATTCAAGATTTCAAAATTTAGGATATTCATGAAGAAGCAAATGTTTTGTGGGATAAAGTAATAAACACTATTAAACAAGTAGTAAAAGATGTGCTTGGAGAATCAAAAGGAAAAGTTTTCATAAATAAAAATAGTTGGTGGTGGAATAATAATGTGCAAGAAAAGATAAAATATAAGAAGTTATTTTATAATAATTGGTTTAAATGTAAAAGCTTAGAGAACTGGGAAAATATTAAATGGCCCGCAGGGAGTCTAAAAGAACAATCTGTGACGCTAAAAATTCTACTTTTAGTGATCTTTATAATAGATTAGATACTAAAGAGGGTGAAAAATATATGTATAAAGTATCCAAAACAAAGAGAAAAGAAAAGTAAAGATTTAACTCAAGTAAAGTGTATTAAAGCTGAAAATCAAAAAGTACTTTTCTTAGAAAAAGATAGTCAACATAGGTGGGAGTGCTACTTTGATAAACTTTTTAATGAAGTTTCTAAAAATACGATCGACCTTAGTGATCTTAATATCGTGAATAATAATAAAATGTTTTATTTTTATCGTCATATTAGTAAAAAAGAAGTTGATGAGGCTTTAAAGAAAACTTAGGGTGGAAAGTCTGTAGGACCTGATGATATCCTAATTGAAGTGTGGAAATATTTGGGAGATTTGGGAGTTTCTTTGCTTACTAAAATATTTAATATTATTTTAAAAACTAAAAAGATGCCTGAGGAGTGGAGGAAGAGTATTTTGGTCTCTATTTTTAAGAATAAAGGGGATGCACAAGAGTGTGCAAATTATAAAGGAATTAAGTTGATGTGCATACTTTAAAATTATGGGAGAGGGTAATTGAACATAGGTTAAGAAGCATCAAAAAAATTTCTCATAATCAATTTGGATTTATGCTGGGCAAGTCTACTATGGAAGCTATACATTTCTTAAAAGGTTTGATGTAGAACTTTAGAGATAATAATGAGAATCTATATTTGATTTTTATTGATTTAGAAAAAGCTTACGATAAGGTTTCAAGAGGTATCCTTTGGAGAGTTCTCGAGATGAAAGGTGTTGATATGACTTATATTCAAGTCATTAAAGATATGTATACTAGAGTTGTTACTTGAGAAAGGTGTTGATATGACTTATATTCAAGTCATTAAAGATATGTATACTAGAACTGTTACTTGTGTTATGTTGATATGACTTATATTCAAGTCATTAAAGATATGTATACTAGAGTTGTTACTTGTGTTCCGTTGATATGACTTATATTCAAGTCATTAAAGATATGTATACTAAAGCTGTTACTTGTGTTCAAAAGGAGGATTGTCAAAATATTTCCTTTTTCTGTTGGATTACATCAGGGATCGGTTTTAAGCCCATATCTTTTTGCTTTAGTTATGGATAATACTGGACATCTACAAGAGGATGTACTTTGGTGTATGCTTTTTTGCTGATGATATCCTTCTCGTGGATAAAAAGAGAGAAAAAACCCAGGAAAAACTTGAATTATGGAGGTCTACATTGGAGTCTAAAGGTCTTCTTTTAAGTAGAACTAAAACTGAATACATGGAATTTAATTTTCGTAGTAATAGCTCTAGTGACAGAAGTGTGACTTTGGGTGATCAAATTATTAAAAGGTGTGAACGATTTAGATATCTTGGGTCCGTTGTCCAAAGCGATGGTGATATAGATGGGGATGTTAATAGTAGAATTCAAGTTGGTTGGTTGAAGTGGAGGAATGCTTCGGGCCTTTTGTGTGATAGAAAAGTACCGCTAAGACTGAAAGGAAAATTTTATAAGACGGTGGTGAGACCTGCAATGCTCTATGGCGCTGAATGTTGGCCTTTAAAAGAGAAGCATAATAATAAGTTAAGTGTTGCCGAGATGAGAATGATTAGGTGGATGAGTGGCTTTACACTTAGAGACAAAATGTGAAATGAATATATTCATGATAGCGTTTTGTGTAGCTCCTGTGACAGACAAAATTAGAGAAAGTCGTCTTAGATGGTTTGGTCACATTAAACGCGAGCATCTGATGATCCGATTAGGAGAGTAGATGTTTTAGATTCGACTTGTGTTAAGAAAGCTAGAGGTAGACCTAGGAAGACTTGGGCTTATTGTATTAAAAATGATCTTCATTGACTAGAACTAGATGAAAATATGACACTAAATAGGACGTAATGGAGAAAAATGATTCATGTAGCAGACCCCACATATTGGGATTAAGGCTTTGTTGTTGTTGTTGTTGTTGTTGCTTCATAAATAAATTCCCTTCAAACTGACCCAAAAGATGTAATATCATTTCTAAGCTTCATAGTTTTTTTATGGTGGAAAATATTTAGCAAGGAATTTTTGCGCTAAATAACTCAAAGTTATGATAGATCCAGGTGATAATAAATGTAACCTTATTTTAGCTTTATCCCTCAGTAAGAAAGGAAATAATCTAAGTCTAATAGCATCATCTGATACACCATCATATTAAATGTAGCACACAATTCTAGAAAATTGACAAGATGTAAATTTGGATCTTCAGTTGGTGCTCCCCCAAACTGATTATTTGATACCATTTGGTAGGTTTAAGTTCAAATGAATTAGCCATTACAGTTGGTTTTTGAATACTACAATGAAGTTCATCCACAATATTGTTTGCATAATCTCTTAAAGGTCTAAATTCTTAAAAATTTTGATTATTTTAATTTGTCATTTGTTGAAATTTTTTAATAATTTTTAATTTTTTAATTTTTCTAATAGTTTTTTCTAATTCAGAATCGTAAGGCACAAATCCTATGGAACCTGAACTACACATACATTACTATAAAATACATATAAAATAAAAACACACAAACAAGAACTTAGTATATAAAAATAACACTACAATATTCCTATAATAAACCTTAAACTTATAACAAGACTATGAAACTATAAATTTTTGCTCTTTAAAAAAACTCTTTTGAAAATTTTACAAATTTTTGTACTTTAACTCTCTCCGGCAACGGTGCCAAAAACTTGATGCTGCTTCTTCGGTATAGATATAAAATGCGATGTATGCAATTATTTGCTTAATCTTCTTAATAGTTTTTCTTAATTTGCAATAAAGTCAAAAACTTGATCAAAACCAAAAGCTAAGTAAGTTTTCCACTATGAAACAAATAAGAATACAATTATAATACTTAAATATGGGATACTACACAAGTATACGTATCATTATCAAGTAATCTAAGACTTTTTTATTAAGCCCCGATCATGGAACCTATATGGAGATTAACAATATACACTTCAGGAAACTAAAAAGTTTAGATGACAAAAATCTACTTCACAAAATATTCTTACTTAAACTTAAGAGGCTATAATAGGAATGAAAGTTTGATTCTTTCTGTTATTTTTGATTTATGAAAATAAAGTAAGCAACTAATTAATTTAATTAAATATTTTCAAGATGAAGGCTATATAAGTAAAATATATTTTTCCTTATCATGAATCAGTAATAAGTATAAAAATTTTGTTGTGGAAGTATGCTAAATGTGTTGTGCCAAATAGGAGCAATAATATTCCTAACCCTTACTATAGATGCTATAAAGAACATTGGTTAATCTATAGTTTGAATAGCCTTAAAGACTAGTTAGGTAAGGAAGATACAAGCTCTCACTCTACAGTTCCCTCTTCTCCCTAAAACTATAAATCAAATTAGGGGATTTAGCTTATCACTCTAAAGTCCTGTAATTCTATACCCTTGAAAAGTTTATTTTCCTATTTATTTGCACTCAACCCCATGAACTAACTTCTCATTCATGAAATCAATATATGATTCTAACCATTTATTGATTGAGACAATACCATCCCAGATCTTACATGTTCTCACAACAGGTATTAACATCTTAATTGGCCAAATCAAGAAGTAAAAGAAGTGCAAGGTTTCAAATCATCACAACTTCTTCCAACATTGAAGTCCAATAATTCACAAAACATCCTTTAAACATTTAATCACTTATCATTTTAAAGAAAAAGATAAAGAAAACTACTTAGAATCCATGGAGAAAACATAACCACACATGAGTTTAAAAGTAGAAATCATACAAACAAATAAGAAATCTAGATTAAAACCAATTGTAGTCACAAAGATAAACACTTATCTCAAATCCTCTCCACGAAATGTCTTGAAGTTCTATTGAATTCTCTTCCTTCACTCACAATACAAACTAACTCTCAAAATAAAAGAAAGTGGTCGATGATGGCGGTGGCGATGACATTTACGTGGATGGATGATAGCTGTAAAATCTGATGGATGGTTGGCCCCTTGTCTTGATGAACCAAGTCCTCTTTAATAAATCCCAAAAGGTGCCTTGGTGTCCCTTCAAAATATGTCTCCATTTAATGAATCTTATAGAAGTTGCCTCCTTAAAAGCCAATTAAATGAACTTTTGTGTCCATGGAATATTTCACACGTTTTACCAATGGTTGCTTAAAACACCTATTCAAAAATTTGAATAAATTCAATGAATCATCAAATAACTACATCAGGAACTTAAGCGTGGACCTTGAGCTTAAGCGGTTCTTTTTTGCACCTTTCTTCATTTTTGCTCCAAATTTGACCTTTTTTTAACTCATTTTAGCATTTTTATCCATTTGATTATACCTGAGAGAAAAACACACAAATATCTTTCATTAAAGAGAAATATATCAAAAATAGATATAAAAATATGTATAAAAACACTATATATTTTAGGTATATCATTTTTCACATAAAAACTTCTAGTCATCACCACTTGTTTCTCTTTCATCTATGTGTGTGCTGAACTTTTGTACAATGCTAAGACGATAGTCTGTTACTCTACTACCATGAATTTTTTAGCATGCATTAGTTTTGCGGCCTCTGTGGGAAGCTCTCAATCCCACCACTGAAGTACCTGCTCATTTACCAACATGGCCACCAGGCAAAATATTTAGGACAACAGAGAGCTCGCTCTAACACCCATCATTCTAGGGAATAGTCATGAAGTCAAGGGCGACATGTTTCTTCATCTTCTCACCCTGGAAGATAGTATCCAAAAAATAAGGGGGTTTTGGGTCCTTCTATGGAAGAACGAATGAGTAGAATGTAGGTGTCTCAACTGGAGATCATACAATTCTTGTGAGGAACCCAACAACAATTGTCCACACCAATGATCAAAACTCCTTTACCATTAAATCTATTACCTACGAGAAACATACTACCTGGAGGAACTCGAATGCCCCCCTTCTCAAGATGGAGCAGTTCCCTTACCAAGTTGTGATGCTAAACTCCTAGATACCGCAAGTTCCACTCATCCATCTCATGCAGCTCCCTTGACACCACCACATCTTGTTACCATTCTAGATGATGTCATGCGTAATGAACTATGTCGACTCATCTAAGAAGAGTTCCCCCTAGAGAAAAAAGATCGCTTCCACACTCACCATAACATCCTTGAATTCTCTCCCTTAATGAATGCAGTCCTTTAACACCTTATCCAAACAAGCTTTAAGCTGCCGAACATTGACACATATGAAGGGATAACTAACCCCTATGAACATGCTGATTATTATCAAACTATCATGCACATTCAACGTGCCTCTGACGCGGTTCTATGTCAGGTGTTCTCAGCCACTGTTAAGAGACAAGCTTGAAACTGGTTCTACTCTCTGTCGGGGGGCTCTGTAAACACCTTTAACGAGCTTGTTAGACTGTTTGTGGAGTAGTTCATAACAAATCAACAGATCATCAATGATTCATCCCATCTCTCAATAATTTGTCAAAGTGAAGGAGATTCGCTCAAAGACTACTTCCATAGGTTTTCTATTGAAGTCTGTCAAATTCCAGGAGTAGATCTAGAGTTACTTAGGGGGTTTTTCCTTGGGGAGCTCCGCCTAGGACCCTCCTACTCATCACTGATACGGGAGAGTTTATTCTTAAGTTGATCTTGTCCATCGCGTTGCAGCCCAAATCACTATGGACGAGGCCATAAGTGCATATAAGGAAAAATTTGTGAAATTTGGGGGAAAGCACAAAGGTAACTCCAGAGATAATAATCAATCTTCACAATGGAGAAAGTTTGAACATCGAAGAATCATGACCTCCTCCTTCAATCTATGGGCCTACGAACTAAATATCAACCTAAGAAAGAGTATACACCACTCAACATGTCACATGCTAACATCTTGATGGCTATCAAAGATGAGCAAGCTGTTAAGTGACCTCACCCCCTAAAACCTAACTTAGGAAATCAAGAACAATACTGTCATTTTCATCAAAGTTGTGACCACACCACTGAGGCATATAAGCTCCTTAGGAAAGAAATTGAAAGGTTGATTCAACAGGGATATCTTGGTTGATTTATAAAAAACAAACTAGCTGGTATGGATAATGCTCCTACTGTGGGGAAGAAAACATAATGACAACAACATGGGAGCCACTGATACACCAAAATAAATACTGTTTTAAGTACATATTTTATGCTAATTTTTTGTGATATTTCACTTTAAAGAAGGGTATTTTCATGTTTTTGTTGTAGCTATATCATTTTAAGGCATTTGGAACAAAAATGGCAAAAAGGATGAAAATTGGAGCCCAAAACAATGAATTTTGGGATTCTGGAGCATCATGCGCCAAGGACAACTTTTTGCAAATTAATGCGGCTCGAGACAAATTTTGCATAAATTTTCAAAGGGGCACTTGTTCTACACACCTATTGAAGTAATTCAATACATCTAGACACTTTGGAAGGTTCTTTTATGAAGGGATATGTCTCTTCGCTCAAATGACATATCTTTTGAATTCAAAAGTGTGGACTTAATTCAAAAATAAAGGAGAAGACTTCAAGGAGAGAAGAGAGGGACGAGAAAGGGAGGGAGAGAAAAAGTTGGCGTGGGAGGTAAGAGGAGACAAGAGGATATTTTTTCTAGGGTTGTAAGAGGAGAGGGAAGGTGAGAGATTTCTTCTTCATTCCACTTCTAAGAGAGAATTGAGTGTGATTGTAAAGAAAGAAAGACTTCGAGAGAACTTCTAGGGATTTGCTTGGGAAGGATTGTGAGATAAGTTGTGTTTTTTATTTTTTTTGCTTTATAAACTTGTTTTTATATATGAAATCCATGTTTTGTCTTATCCTTCTCATGATTTATGAGTAGTCTTCTTTATCCTTCTCCCTAATTTGAGATATGTTTTTGTGAAGAATTGATTTTGTTTTCTACAGTTTTTAATGTTAATAATTTGTGATGATTTGAACTTTGATCTTCATTTACTTTTTGATCTGACCAATTAAAATGTTAAATCTTGTTGAGAGATATATGTTCTGAAAAGGGATATGATTTCTACAACATAGGGAGAGCCACATTTGATTTCATGGGAGAGTATGTAATCCATGGGATTGGGTACAAATATACTTTGTTGGATACAGAATTGGAGATTTTAAGGTGATAGATTAATATCCCCAATTTGGTCTAGTTGATTGGAAACTGATGCAAGATTGTTAGCTCTCAGGTGAGCAAGTAGTGGGAGCTCTGGAGTGGCAGCCGATATCCTCCCAGCCTAACCACAAAATTATGGACCAAACTATGGATTATGCAATGTTCTTTATAACACTCGGAAGAGGGAAAATAATATGATTGCTCCTATTTGGCACAAAACAGTTTGTATATATATTTTCAAATGATTTCAATTTCTTCACAATCCATATACTCATTGTAAAGGGAAAAGATGCTGTCTTAAATTTGAACTTTCCGTCAAAACAAAAACTTTATTTAGTTTTCATAATTTTTCTTTTGAAAGTTAGTTCTTAGTTAGTTAACTTTGTTTTTCAACTACATTTTATACAGCATTTACCTTAGTAGTTAATATTCAAACTTTGCACTTTACATTTTTTTGTATTTTTAATTCCAAAATAATTCAAAAACTTATTTAAAGGATTTTCAAACTTCAGTGTGGGATCGATATCTAGGACTTCATTAGAGCCCTTTATTACTTGAGCGATACATATACTTGCGTTGATTTTAACAGAGATTTGACAGTTTAAAAAGAGTTTTAAAAGAAACTATTTTCATAAAAAGTATTTTTGTTGGGATTATATTACATAATTATTATATATCTGCCGTATGTAATTTTATAATATTGAAAAATATTTGCAAAATTTACACACTAAATCTGCCCATCGCATCAAGTTTTTGGCGCCGTTGCTAGGGAAGTAACAGAAATTATTATTAAGTATTTCATTTTATTTTTAATATATATATATATATATATATATATATANATATATATATATATATATATATATATATATATATATATATATATATATATATATATATATATATAAAGAAGAGTGTTTGTAGTTTAGTTTGAACATTTTCTTATTTAAGTGTGTTTGCTTTTTATTCATTTAAGTATACAAAACCCTACTGTAGCTGCCAATTCATTTGAGCTTAAACCTACTATTATCGAAATGATACAAAATAATCAATTTGGAGGAACACCAACTGAAGATCCTAATTTATACATTGCTAATTTTCTAGAATTGTGTGTTATATTTAAATATGATGGAGTGTTGAATGATGTTGTCAGGCTTAGAATTTTTCCTTTTTCACAAAGGGATAAAGTTAAGATGTGGTTAAACTCATTAGCACTTGAATCTATCAGAACATGGAAAGATTTCTCATAAAAATTCTTATTCAAATATTTCTCACCTTAAAAAATGCTAAAATTAGAAATGATATCACATCTTTTTGTCAGTTTGATGGGGTATCAATTTATGAAGCCTGGGAAAGTTTTAAAGATCTCCTTAGAAAGTGTCCACACCACGTGTTGCCAGATTGGTTAATAATTCAAACTTTTTATAATGGGTTGGTTTAATCTCTTAGATCAAATTTTGACGCTGCTGCTAGTGGATCACTAATGTCAAAACCATTCAATGAAGCATATTAATTAATTGAAGAGATGGCTACAAATAATTTTCAATGGCCCTATGAAAGGGTAAATAAAAAAAGAGTAGCTAGAATTCATGATTCTGATGCAATATCTATGTTAGCTGCCCAAATAATTGCTTTATCAAAGAAGATAGATGACCTGTGCTTGAGGAAAACTCATTGGGACAAATGATGGAATCTCAATCTTCTTATGAGACCTTAAATGCATTAAACAATCTTTATAATAACCCTTATGCCAATTATTATAAGCTTAGATAGAAGATTCATCCAAATTTTAGTTGGAGTAATAATAACTATAATGCTACAAATCTAAAATGGGGAAATAATACTGCTAACCCATTAGGAAACAATAACAATCAAGGGAGTCAAGCATATAAACCTTATTATCCCCCAGGATTTAAAAATTTACAGAATAAGGAGAAAAAGCTATCGATGGAAGAATTGATATTGTAAATGGTCAGTCAATTACAAAGTCAAGGAGTTGCAATCAGAAACATGGAAAATGAATTGGGATGTATTGCTACTGCACTTAGGAATAGACCTACATAATGCTGAAGTAAAGAGCAAATCAAAGCTATTCAACTGAAAAAGTGGAAAATAATTAGAAAATAGAGTTCAACAAGAAGTTGAAGTTGAAAAAGATGAGGTGGAAAATGAAAAATTTGGTGAAGATTTTCATTTTGAAGCAGAAAGTCCTATAACCAATGAAAATCACTGTAGAAAAACCACCACCTCCATTTCCTCAAAGATTGAAGTAGAAACATAGAGATAATCAATTTTTGAAATTTTTAGAAATTTTAAGAAAATTAACGATAAACATTCAATTTGTTGAAGCTTTGGAACAAATGTCAAACTATGTGAAGTTCATGAAGGAGATACTTAATAAAAAAAATGGAAGTTTGTAGATAATGAGACTATTGCACTCAGTAAAGAGTGTAGTGCTATAATTCAGAAAAAGCTTTCTAAAAAACTTACGAATCCTGGAAGTTTTATAATTCCTTGTGCAATTGGCGAATGATTTTATGAAAAAGCTTTATGTGATTTAGGAGCTAGTATTAATCTTATATCGTTATCAATATTCAAAAGGTTGGACTTAGGAGATATTTCACCTACAACTGTAACTCTTCACTTATCTGATCGTTCGATTACCTATCCTAAAGCAGTTAGAGAAGATGTTTTGGTAAAATTTGATAAATTTATCTTTCCTATGGATTTTATTGTGTTAGATATGGAAGAAGTTAAAGAAATTCCTATCATATTAGGAAGACCATTCCTAGACACTGGAAGAGCTTTGATAAATGTGCAGAAAGGAGAACTGACTATGAGAGTTAGTGATCAAGAGGTTACATTTAATATTACAAAATCAATGAGATACCCTGCAAAGGAGCAAGAGATTGAATTCTTCGGAATGAATATTAATGAATATTTAAGCCATGAATATTTTAAGGAGACTTTTGAAAGAGAATTTGAAAAAGAATATATGGAATATCAAGATGAGGATAAAATTCACGATGAATCTATGGAAGTGAGCAAAGAGGATTTGGATTATGTTTAGGCAAAATATAAAATGTTAGATCCTACAGAAAGTAATAAGAGTTTGATTTCATCTATTGAAAAACCTTCTAAAATCAAACAAAAAACACTTCCTACACATTTGAAGTATGCATTCTTATGAGATTTATCTACATTACATGTTATAGTATCCTCAGAATTAACTGAAACACAAGAACAACAGTTGTTGGAAACTTTAAAAAGATATAAGAAAGCTTTTGGATGGACATTAGCTGATATTAAAGGAACCAGACCTTCAATTTGTGTGCATAGAATCTTACTAGAAGATCAACGTGAACTAAGAGCTGATCCTAAAAGGAGAATAAACCCTATGATGAAAGAAGTTATGAAGAAAGAGATTTTAAAATGGTTAGATGCTGGAATAATATATCTTATTTCAGACAGTGCTTGGATAAGTCCAATTCACTGTGTTCGAAAGAAAGGAGGTATGATTGTAGTGAAAAATGAGCATAACGAATTAATATCAACGAGACAAGTCACTGGTTGGAGAATCTTTATAGACTATAGAAAATTAAATTCTGCCACCAGAAAGGATCATTTTCCTTTACCCTTTTTGGATCAGATGTTGGATAGATTGGCTAGGCATAAATATTTTTGTGTTCTAAATGGATAAAATGGTTATCACCAAATGCCTATTGCTCCAGAGGATCAAAAGAAAACAACATTTACTAGTCCTTATGGAAATTTTTATTTTTGGCAAATGCCCTTTGGATTATATAATGCACCTGCAACATTTCAAAGATGTATGATGTCAATTTTCAGAGATTTGATTGAAAAAAGGGATTGAAGTCTTTATGAATGATTTTTTTGTATTTGGAACTTCATTTGAAATATGTCTAAACCATTTAGAGAAAGTTTTGGAATGTTGTAAAAAGAATAATCTCACATTAAATTGGGAAAAAAGTTAATATATGATTGCATGAGGAATTATGCTTGTGCATAAAATTTCAGAAAATGACATGGAAGTAGATCCTGCAAAAATACATGTTATATCAAACTTACCTCCACCTACTACAATAAGAGGAGTTAGGAGCTATCCAGGACATGTTGGATTTTATAGGAGATATATTAAAGACTTTCAAAAATTAATAAACATTTATGCCAACTTCTGGAAAAAAGATACAAAATTTGACTTTAATCAAGATTGCATTAAGGCCTTTGAAACTTTAAAGGAAAAATTGATCGTTGCTCCTATAATTTTTTCACCTGATTTGGAGAAACCTTTTGAATTAATGTGTGATGCTGGTGATTATGCAATTGGTGGTGTTTTAGGCAGAAATATGATAAGATTTTTAAAGTTATATACTATGCTAGTAAAACTCTTAATGATGCTTAGATTAATTACACATGACTGAAAGAGAATTATTGGTCATTGTGTATGCTTTTGATATGTTTAGGTCATATCTGAGTGGAGATAAATGTGTTGTGCATACTGACCATTCGACTATTAAGTATCTGATGCAAAAGAAGGATGTTAAACCAATATTAATTAGATGGGTACTTCTTATGCAAGAGTTTGATTTTGTAATAGTCAATAGGAAAGGGACTGATAATCAAATTGTTGATCATCTGTCTACGATAGAACAAGAAGAAATACTTGATTTAGAAAAAGTTATTCATGAAAAGTTTTTTTATGAATAACTTTATGCCGATATTGAAATGAATACTTGATTTAGAAAAAGAAATTAATGAAAAGTTTTTTAAAAGGATGAGAAATACTGTGGTATGCTGATATTGTAACTTATATTATTAGTGATATTTTACCTTATGGGCTGACAAAATAATAGGAAAAAAAATTCATTTATGATGCAAAATCATATTTTTGGGATGAACCTTATTTATATAAACAGTGTAAAGATTTAATAACGAGACGATGTGTACCTTATAAAAAAATTCAGGAAATTATCTAAAAATATCATGATTCTGAATTTAGAGGTCATTTTGGGAAAAATAGAACTGTTCATAAAATTTTACAATATATATATTATTGACCTACTCTATTTAGCGATGTTATTATATATATATAACATGTGATTGGTGTCAGAGAGTAGGTAATATTTCAAAAAGAAATAAAAAGCCTCTAAATTTTAATTTGGAAGTTGAAATTTTTTATGCATGGGGATTGGATTTTATGGCAACATTTATACCTTCATTTGGAAGTATGGATTATGTTTCAAAATGGATTGAAGCAATCGCTTTATTTCTATGTGATGCTCGGAGTGTTTCAAAATTTGTAATTAAAAATATTTTTACAAGATATGGAATGCCGAGAGTAATCATTATCGATGGAGCATCTCATTTTAGAAATGAAACAATTGCAAGATTAGTGGAAAATATAATATAATGCATAAAATCACAACTACTAATCATCCCCAGACTAGTGGTTTAACAGAAGTATCTAATCTTGAAATTAAGAGAATTTTGGAAAAGAGTGTTAATCCTAATAAAATAGATTGGTCTATGAGATTAGATACCTACATTATAGGTATACATGACAACCTATAGGACACTATAGAAATGTCTACATATAGATTAATTTTTGTGAAGACTTGTAACTTGTCAGTTGAATTAGAGCATAAAGCTTATTGGGTAATAAAGAATTCAATTTCAATTTGAAAGATGCTGGTGAGAAAATATTATTGCAATTGAATGAGCTTGAGAAAATTAGGAATGAATCTTACGAAAATGCTAGGATTTATAATAAAAAGATGAAAGAATGGCATGATCAGAAGATAATAAAAAGAGAATTTGAACCTGGACAAGAAGTTTTATTATATAATACAAGATTGATATTATTCTAATGAGGCAAAGGAAGAAAGAGTCACCACTATTCAAATCCTATGTCTTCTCACTCTAAAAACTCTACTAGAATTGAAATTTTTAATTGGAGAAAGTTTGTCAGTTTTGATGCGCAGAAGTTACATGATTGAGTTCAAGTGAAGAATAGGCTTATCAAAGAAACAGGATTTGTGAATCAAGGATTCAATACACCGAATACTCGAGTGGAAGAGACTATTGCGCAGAGGCGTTGGAAGTGCTTTACTATACTACTGCCGCTGTTGTTGTTCTTGTAATAAAAGAATTTTATGTAGATCTTAATGGGATCAACCAAGGAATGATCTACATGCTTGGCAAGTTTGTGTAGTTCACTCCTTCAATTATAAATGAGATGTTTATGATTGAGAATGTGTCTATCTGTCATTATGAATTTTACCCCTACGAGAGATAATATGAACAAACTCTACCACTACCTTTAGGATGAAGATGCAAATTGGGAGACCAGTGATGATGGAAATGTAAGTTTTCCCTCATCATTTTTAAATCCAGTTTTAAAAGCCTGACACTTCATCATTGCATCAAAACTATTTCCTTCTATGAAAATTAGTAAGGTAACTAAGGAGAGTGTCATTCTAAACTACTATATTCAAACTGGAAAACCTATTAATGTTGGAGCTATTATTGTGAAATCGATTTTGGCTTTGATTGCCAAAGGAACTGCAACTAAACTTGGACATCCATCCACTATTTTTCTACTCTGCATTCAATTGCAAGTACCATATGAAAGTTGGGAAAAGTGCTTCTTCCTTGGAAGTCGATGGATCCACAAGTCTATTGCAACTGTATTGGAATGAGAGATAAAAATGATATGAATGTGTTGATGGATCAAGAATCTCAGAATTCATCACATGTTTAGCCTTACTACAACTCAAGTGCACTTTTGAAGAAGATTGAGAAGATTGAAGAAGAGGTGTAGAATCTCATGCATGTGATTGGGAATATTATTGAAATGCTGGATCATCTGGACTGGAGACTAAATGAACATTTTGAACATATTGGGTGTATTAAAGAAGGTTTGGTATGTATGTTCAAGAAACATTCTTGGATTGAGGAGAAAAATTCAACTGATGAATTTCCATTTCGACCCTTCTACAAATTTTATGTGCACTACCAATCTATGGGAGAAATCGAGGAGGATGATAGTGAAGAAAATGTTTCAACATAATTTATGCACAAAACTTCTATTTAGTATTATTTGCCTTATTTATTTTGTTGTGTTGGATTGCATTTCTTTTCTATTGTTGAATATTATCTATGTTTATGTTTTGAATTTTGATGTTTAGATTTCAGTGTTAGGATGTTGATTTGATTTAGAACACTAAATTTGATGTTTGTTGGCTTGAAAAATGTTAGCTTGTAATAGCGCAGATTTTATATATAAATGTGAGTTTTGTGTTGTTTGTGAAAGTTTGGTGTTAGTGTGATGTTTAATTATGCTTAGAAAGGTTTTTTTGAGTTAAATAAAGGTTGACGTAAAGCGGTACAAAGCAGATTTCCAAAAAAAATAAAAATCTGGTGGATTTAAGCTCTGGCGCATGATCCACCAGATTGGTGCATGATGTGCCAATTTACAGAGCCTTGGCACATGATGCGCCAGATTGGCGCATGATGCGTCAGATTGGCACATGATGCGCTAAAGGTCTGAACACGCTAGACAACTTAGAAAACCGCAAAATCGCACGAAAGAACTCCATTTTTGCTGCTTAAAGTCGTCTCCTACCTCAAGACTTTGATCTAAGGCATCACATTGTGGGGGAAAGAGAAGGATTCAGAGGCTAAAAACCATAGATTTCATCTTCACTTGGTAAGAGCTTCACTTTAACTTAGAAATTTTTTATTTTCAACATGGATTTGGGAGGTCCGAAATTTAAGATTTTTGATGAAAAAGTTTGAAGAAAACTCATGGTGAAAAGTTTCTTACCAAATAAGAGTTAGATTTTTAATTTAGCAATTTATTTAGAATTATTTGGATCTTCATAGAATTTTCAAATGGCTCCCCGAGTTAAGAGAGGAAGGCCTTCCAAAGATTTTGATGCATGAAGATTTGTTAGTTTCAAAGCCCATTGATCCCAAAAATAAAGTTGTGTAAAATTTATAAAGTTGACTCCGCTTTACAAATGTGCTAAAATCTTGATGTGGTATTTTATGAATAAGAATGTTAAGCACTTAATGTCGGGATTCCACATAAGTATACATATCATTATCAAGTAATATAAGACTTTCTATTTAAGCCTCAAATATCGATCTCACGAGGATGTTTTAAATTTCAAATGATAAATTAATTGGGAAATTCACAGAAATAAAATGAAATTACTGTCACTAATTTTGAATGTTTGAGATACTATCAGAACTAAATTATTAACTACTAACAAAATTTAAATTTCAAAGTTTAAAATAGTAACTACTAAACTATGTTTATGTAATGAAGTTTTCTAATATGAAAAGATATATTTCCCACTACAATGAGTTTTTAGTAAAAATGAGTTGAAATAAATTGTTTAAATATGTATTATGCCGAATATGAGCAATTTTAATTCTCTACACTGATTCAGTGTTATAGAAATCATTGGATAATCTCAAGTTTAGTCCTTAAATCCGTGGATAGACTCTGAGAATATTGGCTCTCACTCCAGAGCTCCCATTTCCCTTCCCCTGAAGGCTAACTCTCGCTTTAGTTCTTAAACACTAAGATTGAATTAGGGATTTTAGTCTGTCACCCTAAAATCTCCAATTCTACGTCTAACAAAGTATATTTCTCTATTTATTTGCACTTAATTCCATCAACGAAATACTCCTTCATGGAATTAAATGTGATTCTCACTCTGTTGTAGAACTCATACTCCATTTCTTGGATCATATGTTTCACAACATATTTTAAATTGTTATAGAACTCATACTCCATTTCCCGGATCATATGTTTCACAACATATTTTAACAATTCAATTGGCTCATATTGAAAAGTAAATTAAGAACGGAGTTGAAAAATTATCACAATTTATTTAATATTTTAACATTCACACATCCAAATTATCTCTTCATTTCACCACATCTCAGAGTAGGGAGAAATATAAAGGAAAATACTCAGACATCATGAGAAAGATGCAACAAAACACAAATTTCATATATAAAAGAAAGTTCATACACCAATAATAAACAAACAACACTTATCTGAAACTCTTTCTCAAAGCAAATCCCTTGTAGCCTCTTCTAGGAGATGTAGGAAGAAGAAATCTCTCACTTCTCTCCCTCTCCCACACTCTTAGAGAATAATTCACACTTAAACTCACCACAAAAACTCAAATATATAAAGAAAACAAATTACTAATAGACTCTAAGTTGATATAAGAAATGTAGAATACCATGGAAGAGAGTGGAAAGCGGTTGAAGGATGCGAAGGGGCGCGAAGCGGGAGGGTCTTTTCTGATCAACTTTGGCTCTAAATAGAGTCTAATGTCGATTTTACAATAGGTGCATCCAAAAACTCTTCAAAAAGCGTCCAAATTTGTTGAATCTTCTAGAAACAGGGATTGCACCAACGCTAGCGTCGTCGGCGCCCATTCTGGCATTGTCGGTGCCAGTAGCCATCAAATTAATCTGCGCTCTCTATCAAATGGCACCGTTGGCGCCCAGTCTGGCTCTATCGGCACTGAACATTTCTTCTTAAAAAAATTTATATATATATATATATATAATCCAAAATTCAAAAAATATACAACTATATATATTTAAGAGTATTTTTAAGTAATTTTTTTTCTTATTATATTTGTTTATGTGAAATATTGGATCTGAAGGTTTAGTTCCTTACAATTCAGAATTAGAATGTACTATTAGAAAATTTTGAAAACAGCAAAAAGAATTTCAAATATTGAACAAAATGTCGAATAAGTTAGATAATCAAATAAACGAAAATCAACAAAGAGTTTTAAAAGATTATGCTAATCCTACAGTAGATGAACCTAACTTAACTATTTAAAATTCTGATGTTGTTGCTCATTCATTTGAGCTAAAACATGTTATTATCCAAATGGTACAAAATAATCAGTTTGGAGGAACACCTACTGAAGATCATAACTTATATCTTACTAGTTTTCTTGAAATATGTGCTACTTTTAAATATGACGGAGTGTCTAATGTTGTTGTTAGGCTTAGACTTTTTTCTTTTTCATTAAGGGATAAAGCTAAAGCTTGGTTAAATTCATAGCACTTGGGATTATCAGAATTGGGGAGAACTATCATTTTCCTTTTTATTTAAGGGACAAAGCTAAAGCTTGGTTAAATTCATTAGCACCTAGATCTATCAAAACTTGGGGAGAACTATCACAAAAATATTTTGGCTAAATATTTTCCACTATAAAAAAGTGCTAAGCTTAGAAATGATATTACATCTTTTTGTAAGTTTGAAGGGGAATCAATATTTGAAGCCTAGGAAAGATTTAAGGATCTCTTTAGAAAATGTCCACGCCATGCTTTACCAGATTGGTTAATAATTCAAACTTTTTACAATAGATTAGTAGGATCACTTAGATATATTATAGATGTTGTTGCAGATGGATCACTAATGTCAAAACCTTTTGATGAAGCATACTCTTTAATAGAAGAAATGGCTACTAACAATTTCTAATGGCTCTCTGAACGGATAAATCCTAAGAGAGTAGCTAGTATTCATGACTCTAATGCAATGTCTATTTTAGCATCTCAAATTGCTGTTATATCAAAAAAAAATTGATCAAATTGGAGTGAGCTATTCTAAAATGCCCCCAGTGTTAGAGAAAAAATCACTAGGGCAAATAATTGATACTCAATCAACTTATGAAACTTTAAATGCTATAAATAATCAAAATAACAATCCCTATTTTAACTAGTATAACCCTGGATGGAAAAATCACCCTAATTTTAGTTGGAATAATTATAACAATTCAATGAATCCCTTAGAAAATTTAAACAATCAAGGAAATCCTTATTATCGACCTTATTATCCTCCTAGATTTAACTCTAACCCTAACCCACAAGTTAAGGAAAAGAAATTGACGATGGAAAAAGTAATATTGAATGTGGAAAATCAAATAGAAAATAAAGGGGATGTTATTAGAAATATTTAAAATCAATTAGGACATATTGCTACTGCATTTAGTAAGAGATCTTCAGGAAATCTTCCGAGTACGGTGGAAGTTAATCCCAAAGATCAAAATAATGAGCAAATTAAAGCTATTCAATTACAAAGTGGAAAAGAAGTTGAAACATGAATCCAAAGAGAAACTGAAGTTGATGAGGAGAATGAAGAGATTGAGAGTGACCATAATGAAAATGAACAAATACAAGTTCCCTTAAAAAAACCATTACTTCCATTACTTTAATGACTGAAGCAGAAGAATAAAGATAAACAATTTACAAAATTTTTGGAAATCCTTAAAAAGTTAACAATAAATATTCCTTTCATTGAGGCTTTGGAATAAATGCCCAAATTATGAAATTTGTGAAAGATATACTAAACAAGAAAAGGAAGTTTGCAGATCATAAGACTGTTGCACTCAGTGAAGAGTGTATCGCTATTATTCAAAAAAGCTGCTTGAAAAATTAAAAGATCATGGTAGTTTTACTATATCTTATACAATTGGTGAAAAGTTTTATGGAAAAGCCTTATGTGATTTAGGAGTGAATATCAATCTTATGCTTCTATCAATTTTTAAATGTTTAGATTTAGGAAAGATTTTCCCTACTACTGTAACTCTTCAATTAGCTGATCAATCAATAACCTATCCTAAAGGAGTTATAGAAGATGTATTAGTAAAAGTGGATAAATTTATTTTAAAGGAGTTATAGAGGATGTATTAGTAAAAGTGGATAAATTTATTTTTCCTGTAGACTTTATAGTATTAGATATAGAGGAAGATAAATAGATTCATATTATTTTAGGAAGACCATTTCTTGCAACAGAGAGAGTTGTGATAGATGTGCAAAAAGGAGAATGAATAATGAGAGTGAATGATCAAAAAGTAACGTTTAATATTACAAAAATTATGAAATATCCTGCAATAAAAAAAAGATAATCAATGTCTTATGATGGAAGTTACTGATTATCTAAGTAATGAAAAATTTAACAAAGAGTTTAAAGAAAAATTAAGGCAAGAAGAATTTAATGAGAATGAGAATGAAATAAAAGAAGAAAATTTAAATTTTATTCAGGGCAAATTTGAAACTTTAGATTCGTTGGGAAATGATAATAAAAATCTCATTCCTTCAAATATTTAATCACATGAATTTGAACTGAAAATATTACTTGCCCCTTTAAAATATGTGTTTTTAGGAGATTATTCTACATTGCCTGTTATTGTATCTTCTGAGTTAACTGAAATTCAAGAACAAAAATTAATATAAATGTTGAAAAGATATAAAAAGGCTTTTGGATGGAATTTAGCAGATATTAAATGAATTAGTTCTTTGATTTGTATGCACATAATTCTATTATATGATCAATGTGAACTTAAAGCTGATCCTCAAAGGAGATTAAACCCAATAATGAAAGAAGTTGTTAAAATAGAAATCTTAAAATGGTTAGATGCTGGAATTATATATCCTATTTCAGATAGTGCTTGGATGAGCCCAATTCACTATCTTCTAAAGAAAGGAGCGACCGTTGAATTAAATGAGAAAAAATGAATTAATTCCAATAATACAAGTTACTGGTTGACGAATTTTTACACTATAGAAAATTAAACATGACCACCAGGAAAGATCACTTTCCTTTACCTTTCTAGAAGAAATGTTGGATAGATTTGCTGGAAACAAATATTACTGCTTTTTAGATGGATATACCGGTTATCATCAAATTCCAATTGCTCCTGAAGATTAAGAGAAAATAGCATTTACAAGCCCTTATGGAACATTTGCTTTTTCGTAGAATATCTTTTAGACTATGCAATGCACCTGTGACATTTTAAAGATGTATGATGTCAATATTTAGATGATTTCTAGAATTATATGAAAAAATCAACCTAGTACTAAATTGGAAAAAATGTCAATTTATGATTGCAAGAGGAATTGTACTTAAGCATAAAATTTTTGAAAATGACATGGAAGTAGATCCTACAAAAATTCAAGTTATTGAAAAATTACCGCCACCTACTACGGTTAGAGGGGTAAGAAGTTTTCTAGGACATGTTGGTTTCTATTGGCGTTACATAAAATTTTTTTCAAAAATAACTAAGTTATTATGCAACTTCTTGAAAAAGATATAAAATTTGATTTTAATGAAAAATGCATGAAAGCATTTGAATTAATGAAAGAAAAATTAATCACTGCGCTTAAAATAATGTGTGATGCTAGTGATTATGCTATTGGAGTTGTTTTAGGACAAAGACACAACAAAGCTTTTAAAGTAATATATTATGCTAGTAAAACTTTAAATGATGCTCAAATTAATTACACTACCATTGAAGAGAGTTATTAGCTATTGTCTATGCCTTTGATAAATTTAGACCTTACTTGATTGGAACCAAATGTATATTGCATACAGATCATTCTACTATTAAATACTTAATGCAAAAGAATGATGCTAAACCAAGATTAATTAGATGGATACTTGATACACCAAAAATATATGCATTTTTAGACTCATATTTTACACTCATTTTCAGTGATATTACACTTTAATGGAATGTATTTTTTATGTTTTATTGCAAGTTGTTGATTTTTAGGACTTGGAGCAAAAATGAAGAAAAAATGATTGAGTTTGGAGCAAAAATGGAGAAGTAAAAAAATTTTTAAGTGTCGATGGCGCTAGACTGGGCACCGACAGTGCATTTGATAGAGACTTGGGATTTAATTACAGGCCTCTAGCGCCAGGATGGGCACCGACGATGCTAGTGTTAGTGGAAGCCCTGTTTCTAGAAGATTCGATGAATTTGGACACTTTTTGAAGAGTTTTTGGATGCACCTATTGGAGAACCGACCTAGGCTCTATTTAGGGCCGAAATTTAAAAAGAAACCTGATCCCGAATTTTTTTTGTATGTAAGGATTTATGAAGTTGACACCACTACAACGCCAAAAACTTGATCCTTGTATGCAAAGTAAGTTGTGTAAAATATATATAATTATAGGTAATTAATAATGGGATTCTGCGCAAGAATACATATCGTTATCAACTAATAATGAACTTTCTATTTAAGCCCCAAATATCGATCCCACAGGGAAGGTGTAAATTAGCAATGATAAATTTTAATAGGAAATTTATAGAAAATCAAACGAAATCACTATCACTAATTTTGAATGTTGAGATTTTAACCAAACTAAATTACTTAACTATTAGCAAAAAAGGAAATGCAACTATTAAATATTAAATATTATGTTTAGGTATGAAGATTTCTTATGTGAAAAAGCATCATTCCCACTACAATGAAATTTTGGTGAAATGAGATGAGATAAATGTTTTTAATATGGATTGTGCCAAATAGGAGCAATTTTAATTCTCTACCCTGATATAGTGCATAGAAAATCATTGGCTAATCTTAGGTTTAGTCCATAAATCCGTGGCTAGGCTAGGAGGATACCAGCTCCCACTCCAGAGCTCCCACTTCCCTTCACCTGAAGGCTAACTCTCGCTTTAGTTTTTAAACACTAAGACCAAATTGGAAATTTTAGTATGTCACCCTAAAGATTCTCCAATTTTTCACTCAATAAAGAATATTTCTCTATTTATTTGCACTTAATTTCATGAACGAATTTCTCCTTCATAAAATCAAATGTGATCCTCACTCTATTGTAGAACTCATACTCCATTTCTGGATCATATGTTTCACAACCATATTTAACAAATCAATTGGCCAGACTGAAAAGTAAATTAATTTCGAAGTTGAAAAATCATCATAATTTATTTTATATTTTAATTATGGCAAATTCATTTTATCTATTTATTTCACCATATCTCAGAGTAGGGGGAAAGATAGATGGAACTACTCAGACTTCATGAGAAAGATACTACAAAATACAAATTTTATATATAAAATAAAGTTCATACAACACTAAATAAACAAACAAACTTATCTTGAACTCTTTCTTAAAGCAAGTCCTTTGTAGCCTTTCCTTAGAAATGCGAGAAGAAGAATTCTCTCATTTTTCTCCTTCTCCAACACTCTTACGGAAAGTTTCACACTAAATCTCACCTCAAAAACTATAAACTATGAAAGAAAAATCACTAATTGACTCCAATATGGTAGTGGAATAGAATGATGTGGAGCAAAAAATGAACGTAGAGGAGCCAATTTTCTGATAAAATTCGGCCCCAAATAGAGCCCAAGGTCGGTTCTCCAAGTGGTGCCTCTAAAAACTCTTCAAAAAATCATCCAAATACATCGAAACTTTTAGAAACAAGGTCTGCACCACCTTTGGCACCGTCGGCGCTTAGTAAAAATCTCTAGCGTTAAATTGTTTTGCGTTGTCGGCGCTGACCTCGGCGCTGCCAGTGCTGAGCATTTCTTCAAAAACTTAATTTTAACTCTAAATTTCATCTTTTTTTCTTTAAGCCCTAAAAATCAACAACCTGCAAAAAAACATCAAAATACCTTCCATTAAAGTGCAATATGACCAAAAATAAGTATAAAATATGGGTCTAAAAATGCATATATTTTCGGTGTATCAATCCCACCCCCTCGCACCTTTTTCAAATTCCTACACTCATTTCAGTTTTCCTCTTCACAAACCTACATTCCACATCATTCCACACCATTAGTTAGCTATTATTTTTATAATTTTGTGTTTTTGTGGTGAGTTTAAGTGTGAATTGTTCTCTAAGAAATGTTGAAGAGGAAGAGAAGTGAGAGATTTATTCTTCCTACATTTCTTAAGAGAGGCTACAAATAATTTGCTTTGAGAAAGAGTTTCAGGTAAGTGTTCTTTGTTTATTATTATTATATGAACTTTCTTTTATATAAGAAATTTGTGTTTTGTTGTATCTTTCTCATGAAGTCTAAGTAGATTTCTTTATCTTTCTCCTTACTCTGAGATATGGTGAAATGAAGAGAAAATGTGTATGTGCCAATGTTAAAATTTAAAATAAATTGTGATGGCTTTTCAACTCCGCTCTTAATTTAGTTTTCGATCTGGCCAATTGAATTGTTAGAATATGTTATGAAACATATGATCTGGGAAATGGAGTATGAGTTCTACAATAAAGTGAGAATCACATTTAAGTCCATGAATGAGTATTTTGTTCATGGAATTAAGTGCAAATAAATAGGGAAATATATTTTGTTGGGTGTAGAATTAGAGATTTCTAGGGTGACAGACTAAAAATCCTCAATTCAATCATAGTGTTTAAAAACTAAAGCCAGAGTTATTCTTCAGGGGAAGGAAAGTGGGAGCCATTATCCTCCTAGCCTAGCCACAGATTTAGGGACTAAACCTAAGATTAACCAATGATTTTCTATAACATTGAAACTGGGTAGAGAATTAAAATTGCTTCTATTTGGCGCAATACATATCTAAACCATTTATCTCATCTCATTTCACCAAAAACTCATTATAGTGGAAAATAAGCTTTTTCATATTAGAAAACTTCACACATAAACATAGTTTAGTAATTATTAATTTTAAACCCTACTTTTAAATTCTACTAGTAGTAAATAATTTAGCTTTGATAGTATTTTAAACATTCAAATGACAGTAATTTCGATTAATTTATGTGAATTTCCTAGTTAATTTATCATTTCAAAGTTAAACCTTTCGATATTTGGGACTTAAAAAGAAAGTTTTATATTACTTGATAACGATACGTATACTTGCATAAAATCCTAGCTTTAAGTGCTTAACGCTATTATTCATAAAATACCACATTTAGTTTTTGACGTCGTTGCAAAGCAGAGTCAACTTTATAAATTTTACACAACTATATTTTCTAGGATCAATATTTCTATTGCATGAGTTGAATTTTATTATAGTTGATAGAAAGGGAAATGATAATCAAATAGCTGATCATTTATCTAGACTAGAAAAAGAAATATTAACTAATTTTACAAATGAAATTTTAGAAAATTTCACTTATGAATAATTATATAGTATTGATGAAATAGATACACCGTTGTATGCCGATATAGTAAATTATATTGTAAGTGATATTATACCACCAGATATTAAGAATCAACAATTAAAGAAATTTATATAGGACTCAAAATTCTTTTTTTGGGATGACCCATATTTATATAAACAATGTAAATATCTAATTATTAGAAAGTGTGTGTTTTATGAAGAAACTCAACAAATAATTGAAAGATGACATGATTTTGAATTTGAAGGATATTTTGGAACAAATAGAACTGCTTATAAAATTTTGCAAGCTGGATTTTTGTTGGCCTACTCTTTTTAGAGATATTAATGAATATATTAAAACATGCGATCGATGTCAGTGAGTAGGAAATATTTTTAAAAGAAATGTAATGCCTCTAAATTACACATTGGTAGTTGAAATTTTTGATGTGTGGGGATTAAATTTTATGAGACCATTTATGCCTTCATTTGGAAATTTATATATATTACTTGATGTTGATTATATGTACAAATGGATTGAAGTTATTGTTGTACCTAAATATGACGCTCAGATTGTTTTTAAGTTTTTAAATAAAAAATTTTTACAAGATATGGAATGCCGAGAGTAATTATTACTGATGGAGGATCCCATTTTAGGAATAAGAGAATAAAAAAATTAATTGAAAAATATGATATTATGCATAGATTCCCTACTGCTTATCATCCTCAGACCAAATGTCTAGCAGAAATATCAAATCATGAAATAAAATGAATTTTAGAAAAAGTTGTAAATCCTTATAAATTGGATTGATTTGTTAGATTAAATATTGGATTATGGGCATACATAACTGCTTATAAGATTCCTATAGGAATGTCCCCATATAGACTTATTTTTGGAAAAAAAACATACCACTTACCAGTAGAATTGGAGCATAAAGCATTTTGGGCTATTAAAGAATTTAATTTTAATCTAAAAGATGCTGGCGAGAAAAGATTATTGTAATTCAATGAACTTGAGGAGATTAGAAATGAAGAATATGATAATGCATAAATCTATAAAGAGAAAATGAAAATATGACATGATCAAAAGATTATTAAGAAGAAGTTGAACCTGGACAAGAAGTTTTTTTACATAATATAAGATTGAGATTATTTTTAGGAAAATTGAAATCCAGATAGTTAGGACCATTTAAAGTGATTAAAGTCTATCAATATGGAACTATTTTTATTAAAGATCCTAAAACTGGAAAAATATTTAAAGGTAATGGGTATCGATTGAAACATTATTATGAAGGACACATGCCACAATTTAAGGAAGTTTTGATGTTAAGTCATCCTGATTAAGCAATGGTACGTTGGACTGATGACGTTTGTGGGAGGGAACCCATATATAAATCTATATATCTATATATTACTATTTTGTTTAATAAGTGTTTTTAAGGAAATAGTAATATTTTTGAATCCTACACAATTTTAAATATCATAAATTAAGACAAATATTGGAATTGGAGGAAAGTTTGGAATCAATTTGAACAAAAAAAATAAAATACGTGATTTTGGGCTCTAGCACTGACGATGCTTGCTAAATGGACCATGACATCGATAGCGCTCGCCTATATAGACCATGGCGCCAACAACGCCATCAGGAGCGCCGATGGCGTCCCGAGCAGTTTTGCACATTCAGAGCAAATTCAGCAGACTTTGGCGGGATTTCGCTCCTAAATAATCGCCGAGAGGTGTTTTTAAAAGCCTAAAAATTGCCCTGGACGACCAAAAACTTCCTAATTTCGAATCTCATGGCTTCTAATTCTAGAAATACTTCAAGGTATGGAGTTTTGAATAAAAGAAAATTTATCAATTTTGACGCGTAGAGATTATACGACAAAGTCATTAAGAAAAAGAGACTTATCAAGGAGAGAGGCTTTGCCAATCATGGATTGAGTAATCCAAGTTCATAGATTGAGAAAATCATTGTGTAGAGAAGTTGAGAAGTTCTGTGCTACACTCCCGCTGCAGTTATTCTACCAATGGTAAAGGAATTCTATGCTAACTTACATAGAATTACCCAAGGAGTCATCTTCGTTCGAGGTAATACTATACCATTTACTCCGGCTCTAATTAATGATTTGTATATGATAGAAAATGTTCCAATCTGTCATTATACAAATTTTATCCCAACGAAAGATTTGATACAAGATGTATGTAATTTTTGGACAGATGAAAATGATAATTGGGAAATCAGAGATGAGGGATACGTTAGTTTCTCTGCTTCACTGCTTAATCTAATATCAAAACAATGACATTTCTTCATATCTGCAAAATTACTCCCTACCATGAAGATTAATAGAGTTACAAGAGAAAGTGTCATTTTAAACTATTGCATTCAAATGGAAAATTCCATTAATGTGTGATCAATTATTTTTAAATCTGTTATGGGTATTATTATGAATGGGCCAATATATGGACTGGGTCATCCTTCTATAATTTTCTTACTTTGCAGTCAATCTCAATTTCTATATGAAAGTTGGGAGAAAGTTTTGATACCTTGGGAGCCCATGATTTCTATTGATGAAAATTATATTGGGAATAGAAATGAAGCATTAGATATTATTTTAGATCATTCATCACATGCTTCAACACCATTGATGCCACACACAGTTGGAAGTTCAATAGCTTTAGAGAAGAAAATGAAGAAAATAAAAAGAGAACTTTAGAGTATTACAAATGTAATTGAAAATCTCAACTACCTTTTTTATCACATAGATTGGAGGATGAAGGAGAAATTTGATCATACTGGAACAATTGAAGCAGGATTGGGGCAGATGTTCAAGAAAAATGGATGGATCGATGAAAATTTGATCGATCAATTCTCGTACCAAACCTTCTATAATTTGTACATCCATTACCAATCTATGGGAGATATTAGTGGAGGATAAAGTATTGAAGATGAAGCAAAATAATTAAAGAAGTTGGACTCTCTACTACTTTAAAGTAAATATGTATTTAATGTGATTGTGTGAATTTGATTTACTTTACTTTACAACTCTATTGACTTTTATTGTGTGTATAGTTTTGTGTCAGCATTCTAGTGTTGTGGCTTGATTTTGACGCTAAATTATAATTTAGTTTGCTTTTATGGATATGAAAGTGTGATTAGAAAAATATATTTGTAAAAAGTGTACTTTCATATATAAAAGTTAGTTTGGTGTTGTTTGTGAAAATTCTTGATTGTGAATTATTTTAAGATGAAAACTAGTGTTCAAAAAGACTAAATAGACTTTGGAGTGAATTGAAAGAAAATTGAAATTAGAAAAAAAAGAAAAATGAATTTTTGGCCACTGGCGCCGACGGCGCCAGCATGGGCGCCGACCGCGCCCTCGACCCGAACCGACCCAAACACCCTTAAAATTCGCAATTTGCACAGTAAAAATGCCATTTTTACCTTTTAGTCACCTTCAACTTCTGGTTTTTAAAGCTAGGGCTTGTTATTGCACGGATTTGAGGTGACTTTAAGTCAAACAAAGTTTGAATTTCATCTTCTCTGGGTAAGAGCTACACATTATACTCAAAGTTTTTGATTTTTCACCAAGGATTTATCTTACATTTCTGAGATGTGAAATTTTGAAATTTTTTTGGAAGATTTTGAGAAAATCATTTGGTGAAGATCTCTTACTTAGTAGATTTAAGTTTAAAACATTCCACATTGTGATTCTCAGAATTTTTGGGAATTTATTTGGATTTTATCAAATTTTTGTAGATTACCATGGCACTAAGATTGATCAAAGGAAAGAGAAAAGTGGATTTTGATGATCAAAAGTTTATCAATTACAAGGCCAACATTTGCTTCAATAGTCTACTTACAACTAAAAAAGTAATTCCAGATCGAGGATTTAAAAATCCGGGTGGATAAGTTGAAAGATTAATCAATGCTCGACTGTGAGAGAATTTTTGTTACTTTACTGCTGAGGCTATTATTGGTGTAGTGATGGAATTCTATGTCAATTTTAAAGAGACTTCTGAAGACTATGTGTTTGTTCGTGGGAAAATGGTGGAGTTTACTCTGAGGAAAATTAATGAATTTTATCAGTTAGAAGATGTGTATAGCTGCTAGTACAAATCATTTTCTGCTACAAACGAGGCCTTGAATGAGATTATTTCTGTTCTTACTGATGGAAGAGGAGCTTGGAAGTAGAAGAATGGTATTAAGGTAAAATTTCCTCTTTCTATGTTAAATGTAGTATCTAAGGCCTGATACTACTTTATTTCTGGAAGAATGATACCAACAAATCATCATAATGAAGTCACAAAGGATTGATCCATCTTGAACTTCTATATCCAGCATATGAGAAGGATAGATGTTGGCTCTATTATTTATAAAAACACTCAATCTATTGCTTTTGGAGAGACTACTAGTGGTTTAACACACCCTGCCCTGATTTTCACATTTTGTGAATAGATAGGAGTTGATTTTAAAGTGGATGAGGAGAGGATTGAACCTCTAAAACCTATTAGGCCTTCCAATATAAAGACTTATGAACCTCATGTTGGATGGAGATATGGAAGTAGAACCATGGATATTCCTTATACTTTAAGTACTACTTCTAGTACCCGTACTATCCAGTAACTTATGGAGCAAATGATGATCCAACGAGGAGATATCTTGAGAATGAAAAGTAGACTAGAAAATATGGAGGCCAGAAATGCACACAATGATGATATGGCACGACATAAGTTTGAATATGATGTTGGTTATGATGATGCGATGGTCAGGTACATGCGGTGTGATCACTCAGTTCAGTTTCCTACTCACCCTATTTTTACTTCATATCAACAACAAAATTTGGATGTGGAAGAAGAAGAAGAAGATGATGATGATGATTGGTGATGCTTTAGTTAGATTTTTGTTTAGTTTATGTTTGGTTGTACTTTATTATTGAGACTATTTCTTTTTTAGAGTGTAACACTTTATTTTAAATGTTATGTTGAATTGTTAACTGTAGATTTGTGAGACTGTTTTTACATTGGGAACCATTTTAGTACTTTTGTTAGTTTTTAGTACTTTGTTAGATGTATTTGTAGTTAACTCTTCCTCAGCAAATTTTTATATGTATTATGTGTTATTTAATGTTTTAAGTCTTGTAGCTTTTCATATTAGCACCTGCAATATTTCAGAGTTAAGTTTTAAATCAGAACCTTCAACAGGTAAGTCTTTTCTTTATATATTAAAGGTTTTCTTTCACCCTTTATTTTTTCAATTCTTCATGATAAATCTTTTAAAAATTTAAGTTTGGGGAGGGGGGGGGAATAAATATTCCTTTTTAAAATAAAAGAAACTTAATTTTATTTGTCCTTAACTAGTAATATTTTCAAAATATTTTAAAATTTAACATGACCCTTGGTATTAGAGGATAACTTTAGATAACTATATTTGTGTTTCTAAATATATAGTAAACTTAAGTAAAAAATTTTAATAATGAAAGTTAATTTTAGAAATTAAGATATTTGGTAAGATAGAATAAGACTATGTTTTTCTATTGTAAGTAAGAGAATTTGTATTTTCGAAGTATTAAAAATTTTAGGGATTCATGTAAGAAGAAAAGAATAAAAATTTATGAAAAATCTTTAAAACTAGTATAAATTTATAAATGAAGGAATGTGAAAAGTTTTTAACTTTAAGAAGAGGATAGTTAAGTTAAAAATCATGAAATGCTATCCAGATATAGTAATCCTCACATAAAAAAAGAGAAAAAAAAAAGAAGAGAGAAAGGATAAAAAATGATCCTGAAAAAAAGAAAAGAAAAAGATGTGATGAGAAGCTTGTGGAGATGCTTAATTAAAAATCAGCTTCACTTGAATCAACTTAAAAAAGAAGGCTTGGCTACATTTTCTAAACTTATATTTCAATATTAGCATATTTACTAGTAAAGTTTCATAAGGTTCTTATATGGATTTTCTAAGCAGCTTTAATATGAATAATTTGGAATTCTCCTTAAAAAGAATAGAGAATCAGAAATCTTAGACATGACTGCTAGATATTCTTACAACTTTAGTATTAACTGGAGTTATTTTAAATTTTTCTTAAGTTATGCTATTGTATTTAGTGAACTAAAATATAGAAATCTAAAAGTTAAAATCTTTGTCATTAATCATATTTTTATATAGTAAAAGAGTTACTTGAGGACAAGTAACATTTAAGTTTGGGGGATTTTGATAACCAAAAATATATAATATTTTTAAGACCCATATTTTATACCTATTTTTGGTGATATTTCACTTTAATGGAAGGTATTTTGATGTTTTCTTGCAGGTTGTTGATCTATTTTTTGTGATATTGCCCTTTAATGGAAGATATTTCTTATGTTTTATTGCATTTTGTTGATTTTGAGGATTTTAATGGAAGGTATTTTGATGTTTTCTTGTAGGTTATTGATTTTTAGGACTTAAAGCAAAAAGGATTGTATTTTTCATGTTTTATTGCAGGTTATTGATTTTTAGGACTTGGAGCAAAAATGAAGCAAAAATGATGAAATTTGGAGTCAAAATGGAGTTTTTAAAAAGTTGTTCAGCATCAACGACTCCAGACTGGGTGCCGATGGCATCGTTTGATAAAGAGCACAAATTTAATTAGATTGCCATTGACGTCAGAATGGGCGTCGACGGTGCCAAGGTCGGTGCAGACCCGGATTCTATAAGATTCAACAAATTTGGACACTTATTGATGTGCATATATGCAAGACAGGAGAGTAGGGATTGATGTTCTTATTAGAAAATCGAATGTGCATGCCAAAACCAAAAAGAATTGATGAAAATTCTTATGTGATGTAAGAAACTAAAAAATAAAACCGTCCCACGGCTGGAACAAATCAAATTATAGGTAGAACCTGCTGTAAAATGGATGGATGGATGGAGGTCAACCTTGACCCAATGCTCAACTCAAACAAGAACGTTGGTATAAGACCCAACCCTATGCTTGATGTGAGGAAAGAACCTTGGTTCAATAAAAGACACCACAAACGGGGTGGAAATCTGCTTGATAAGTCGGGAAAGACCTCCTTAGGAGATGTCCTAGAGTTCCGTTGGAATCTTAAGGAAACCGTGGGAGACAACCCAAATACAAGTTTTTTTTTTTTTTGGCAAGAATCAAAAGTCCCCTTCTCATTTAACATAAGGCCTATATATATGATAAAGCTTACAAGAAAACAAAAGAGAAGATTAAAATATCTTTTAAAACAAATGAAAACTACATCAAGTTTGCATGCAAGCCATTATTAAACCACAATAAAAATATAAAATATCCAGCCATAAAAATTTGACTCCTTTATCCTTGGGCTTGGAATAAGTTGATAAATCTTTGTGGCTCTTTCTCCTTAGATCCCCATGAATTGGCTTGAGTCCAAGCCTCCTGGACTAATCCATTAAGAGTTTCTTTCACCCTCTTTGTACGGCATCTAGTAATTAGCCCACACGGAACTTGAATTAAATATTCTCTTGAAGTCATGTCATTGCCATCCATGCTATTATTTGCATCATTCCCCTCCTCTTGAAAAGGATTTGTCCTCAAATCAGTGCCTGCATCAAAAGGATTTAAATCAGTAACATTGAAAGTGGCACTCACATTATACTTACCTGGTAGATCCAGCTTGTAGGCATTGTCATTGATACGCTCAAGTACTTGGGAAGGACCATCTCCTCTTGGAAGTAGTTTGGAATGCCTTTGTTCTGGAAATCTTTCCTTTCTCAAGTGTAACCAGACCCAATCTCCAGGTTCTAAGATCATTTTATGTTGCCCCTTGTTGGCATGTTTTTCATATTGCTTTGTTCTTTTTTCAATATTCAGTCGTGCCTTCTCATGTTTCTGCTTTACAAACTCAGCCTTTTCTTACCATCTAAGTTAACATGCTCAGAAACAGGTAATGGAATTAAATCAAATGGCGTTAAAGGATTAAAACCATAAACAATTTCAAAATGTGAAAATTTAGTAGCAGAATAAACAACCCTATTATAAGCAAAATCAACATGTGGTAAACAATCTTCCCATGTTTTCATATTTTTCTTTATGATTGCCCTTAACAAATTAGACAAAGTCCTGTTTACTACTTTAGTTTGACCATCGGTTTGTGGGTGACAAGTAGTAGAAAATAATAATTTGGTTCCTAAATTACACCACAAGGTCTTCCAAAAGTAACTCAAAAACATAGGATCTCTATCAGAAATAATTGTTTTAGGCATACCATGTAATCTTATAATCTCCTTAAAGAACAAATCTGCAATATTAGAAGCATCATCAGTTTTATGACATGGAATAAAATGTGCAATTTTGGAAAATCGATCCACCACCACAAAAATTGAATCTCTACCATGTTTAGACCTAGGAAAACCTAGCACAAAGTCCATAGAAATATCAATCCAAGGTGCATTAGGAAATGGTAAAGGAGTATACAGACCATGGGGTTGCACTCGAGATTTAGTTTGTCAACATGTGACACACCTACCACAAATCCTCTCGACATCCAGCCTTATGTGTGGCCAATAGAAGTGTTCCTGCAAAACAACAAAAGTTTTTGCAACTCCAAAATGTCCCATTAGTCCCCCTCCATGAGATTCTTGTACATGCAATTCTTGCAAAGAACTTTTAGGCACACATAACTTATTTTCTCGAAATAGAAACCCATCATGTTTAAAGAATTTACCACAAGCTGTTTTATCAAAAGCTCGATATTCATTACAAAAATCTACATCATCATAGTATAAATCTTTAATATGTTCAAAATCAAGTAACTTTGCATCCAGTGTAGAAAATAATGCATACCTTCGAGAAAGAGCGTCAGCAGCCAAATTTTCCTTACCTTGCTTGTATCAAATGACATAAGGAAAAGTCTTAATGAACTCCACCCAACGAGCATGCCTTTTGTTTAGCTTGTGTTGACCTTTCAAGTGCTTCAAAAACTCATGATCAGTGTGAATCAAGAACTCCTTATGCCAAAGGTAGTGCTGCCAAGTTTCCAAGGCTCTAACCAATGCATACATCTCCTTGTCATAAGTTGGATAGTTTAAGGTGGCCTCACTCAACTTTTTACTGAAATAAGCAATTGATCTTCGCTCCTGCATAAGAACAACACATATGCCAATACCTGAAGCATCACATTCAATTTCATATGTTTTAGAAAATCAGGTAAGTCAAAATAGGGGCATGGGTAAGTTTTTCCTTGATCAATTAAAAAGCTTTTTCATGTGCTTCTCCTCACTTGAACCCAACGTTCTTCTTGATTAATTTGGTGAGTGGTGCAGCTATTCTACTAAAGTCTTTCACAAACTGTCGGTAGAAACTAGCAAGTCCATGAAAATTATGAACATTACTTATACTAGTGGGATTATGCCACTCATGTATAGCACGCACCTTTTCTTCATCAACTTGTATACCATGTGCACTCACAACAAATCCTAAGAAACAAAGTTTATTGGTGCAAAAGGTACACTTTTCCAAGTTACCAATTAACTTTTATTTTCTCAAAACATTTAAAACAAGTTTTAAATGTTCAACATGATCCTTGAAGTTTTTGTTATAGATTAGAATATCATCAAGATAGACCACAACAAATTTTCCAATAAAAGCTCGCAAAACATGGTTCATCAGTCTCATGAAAGTACTAGGTGCATTAGTTATTCCAAAAGGCATAACTAACCATTCATACAAACCATATTTTTTCTTAAAAGAAGTTTTCCACTCATCGCCTTCTTTCATCCTAATCTGATGATATCCACTTTTTAAATCAATCTTAGAAAACACACAAGATCCATGTAACTCATCAAGCATATCATCTAAGCGAGGAATAGGGTGTATATATTTTATCGTAATATTTTTTATGGCTAGACAATCCACGCACATTCTCCAGGACCCATCCTTCTTAGGAACTAGAATTACCGGAACAACACATGGACTCATGCTCTCTCTCACATACCCCTTCTCTATTAGTTTCCCAACCTGGCTTTGTAACTCTTTTGTATCCTCGGGATTGCTTCTATAGGCTGGACAGTTTGGAATGGTGGTTCCTAGTATAAAATCAATTTGATGCTCAATCCCTCGAATGGGCGGTAAACCATGTGGAATATCCTCAGGAAAGACATCTTAAAACTCTTGCAAAAGAGAAACAATAGAATTAGGCAAAGTATTGTCACATTCATGAGTGTTTAAGAATGCCTCTTTGTAAAGAAGTACAATCATTGGTTAGTTTAAAAATAATGCTCTCTTGATCTCACTTGCCTTTGCATAAAAATTCTTTTGTTTTTTTTCTTCTTTTCTCTTCATTGCTGCTTGTTTTATTTCTTCCTTTTTCTCATTCGAGTCAGCCTCTTTATGTTGATCACTCCTTTTTCGTTTGACAATAATCATTTTGCAATCTCACTTGATCCTCGTAGACCTCCTTTGGTGTCATTGGCACAAGAGTGATAATTCTATCATTGACTTCAAACGAGTATTTAATAGTGAAACCATCATGTTTAACTCGTCGGTCAAATTGTCAGGGTCGGCCTAGTAACAAATGGCCTGCTTGCATTGGTACTAAATCACACAAGACTTCATCTTCATATTTTCCAATGCAAAATGAGACCAAAACCTGCTTTTTCACCTTTACCTCACCACTATCATTAAACCATTGCAACTTATAAGGTCGGGAATGCTTGATGGTTGGCAGTCCTAAATTTTGAACCAAAATAGTGCTAGTAGCATTAGTACAGCTTCCTCCATCAATGATCATACTACATACCTTGTTTTGTACATGGCACCTATTGTGAAAAATGTTTTCTCTTTGAATTCCCTCATCAACCTTGGTCTGCACACTTAAAGCCCTTCTTGTGACTAACAATTCTCCTGTGACCGCATATTCTTCACATTCAATGTCCTCTATTGGTTGTATAGAGTCAATTTCTAATTCTTCATCAGTCTCAATCTCTCATTGTCCCTTATCACCATGATTCTTTTTTTAGGACATTGGTTGGCTATATGACCTCTGCCTTAACATTTAAAACATTTAATGTCTCGATTTTTAGATGTGGAAGGGTCAATTTTCCCTTGAGTTCCTTGGCTATTTGTCTTTTGTCTTGGCTCGAGTTTGAACTTTACAATTGGTTTGTCCTCTTTTTTTTTTGAAAATTTGGCTTCCATGAAGAACCCACACTAGTTGAAAAACATGTGCCACCCCTCCTCTTGAGTTGTTGCTCTACCTTGATGGCCACATGTAACATGTCCTCCAACTCCACATAATGTTGCATTTCCACTCTATCTTGGATTTCTGGGTTTAAACCATTTAGGAATCTAACCATAATAGCTTCTCGGTCCTCTTCTACATTAGCCCAAATCATAGCAATCTCCATCTCCTGATAGTAATCTTCCACACTTCGATTACCTTGCCTAAGCCTTTGTAATTTCTGATACAATTCTCGATAGTAATGGCTTGGCACAAATCGCTTCCTTATAACAACTTTCATTTCTTCCCATGTTTCAATGGAACTTTCTCAATTTCTCCTCCAGCTCAACATTAATTGATGCCACCAAACAATAGCATAATCACTAAATTCAATGGCGGCCAATTTCACCTTATTTATTTCAAAATAGTTGTGGCAGTCGAACACTAATTCCATCTTCTTCTCACATTCAAGATAGGTTTCAGGATTGTTTTTGCCTTGAAAAGAAGGAATGCACATCTTAATATCCGCCAAGCTGTTATTGTCTCTATTCCTAATGTCTCTAGCTTATCCACCATAACGCCTCCTCTCAACAAATAAATCCTATTGTTCTCTTCATCAAATCCAACCTCATAATATTCTTCATCCTCCACCCTCTCTCCTCTCAGTGGAACTCTCTCCCTTTGTCTATTGAAAACATTTTGTGGCTTTCTTTGTTTGATTCCTCCTTCTACCCGTTCCAATCTTTCATGAATTTGCTCTAACTCAACCCTCATCATTCTTCTCATCTCCCTCACCAATGCTTGAAATTGGAGATTAGGAACAACAGGTTGCCTTCCTCCTCTTCAAAATTCGTTTGGGACATGATTGGGGACTTACAATGAAGGTAGCTAAGCAAGAATTCAAAATTAACAACACAAATCTAATTCTAAATTACTACAAATAAGAAAAATCTGAAATGTTAAGCAAAACATTGGGATGATGATAATGAAATACAAATTTTGATATCTTGAATCAAAACAAAAGCACTGTTAAACTGATTGGGACAATCATATCAAGAACAAGAAATGACATCAAGAACAATAAGAATATCAACAAAGAAATAAAAATAACATGAAATTAAAATAATAAAATCACATCAAGATGATTTGTATTTCAAGAAACAAAAATAACAATACATGAAAAATAAAAAAGTTCACATCAAGAACAACAAGAATATCAACAAAGAAATAAAAATAACAAGATCACATCAAGATGATTTGTATTTTAAGAATGAAAATAAAAAGAAATAAAAATTAAAAAAAAAGTTCACATCAAGAACAACTTTTATCATAAAGAATATCAAGAACTAGATGATTTGAACAAAAACATGAACATGGATTTGGACAATAAAAAAGAACAATTGCTTTGGACAATCAATTGAACAACTAATATGAATAATAACAATGACAATCACATGAGAAATAATGATTTGAATATTAACAAGAACATGAATATGAATAATTATGAGAGAAGCTAATTGAACAAGTAATTACGAAATAAAATAACATATTGGATTTCTTAGTAAAATTCGGACATAGATGAAAAATCAGACATAAGAAAAAAAAAAGAAAATAACTAATCTCATTAATTACCCAAGAAAAAAAACATCCAACAAGAATAAAAAAATTATGTGTTCAAGATCTGTGAGTCTCTTTTACCAAACTGATGTGCATATATGTAAGTTAGGATCATGGGGTTTGATGTTCTTATTAGAAAATCAGATGTGCATGCCAAAACTGAAGAGAGTTGATGGAAATTCTTATGTGATGTAAGAAACCAAACAATAAAACTGTCCCAATAACAAACCGAATTATAGGTAGAACCTGTTGTAAAATGGATGGATGGAGTTAAACCTTAACCCAATGCTCAAAGCAAACAAGAACGTAGGTATAAGACCGCAACCCTATGCTTGACGTGAGGAAAGAACCTTGGTACAATGGAAGATGCCACAGACGGGGTGAAAATCTGCTTGATAAGTCGGGAAAGAACTCCTTAGGCGATGGCCTAGAGTTCTGTTGAAATCCTAAGGAAACCGTGGGAGACAACCCAAATGCAAGTTTTTTTTGGCAAGAATCAGAAGTCCCCTTCTCATTTAACATAAGGCCTATATATAGGCTAAAGCTTACAAGAAAATAAAAGAGAAGATAAAATATCTTCTAAAACAAATGAAAACTACATCAAGTTGGCATGCAAGCCATTATTAAACCACAATAAAAATATAAAATATCCAGCCATAATAATTTGACTCCTTTATCCTTGGGCTTGGAATAAGTTGATAAATCTTTGTGGCTCTTTCTCCTTAGATCCCCATGAATTGTCTTGAGTCCAAGCCTCTTGGACTAATCCATTAAGAGCTTCTTTCACCCTCTTTGTACAGCATCTAGTAATTGGCCCACATGGGACTTGAATTGAATCTTCTCTTGAAGTCGTGTCATTGTCATTCATGCTATCATTTTCATCACTTATTGAAGAGTTTTTGGATGTACCTATTGGAAAAACGACCTTAAGATCTATTTAGAGCCAAAATTGATCATAAAAGACTCTCTTCGCACTCCTCCGCTCGCTCTGGGTCTCTCTTCGCATCTTTTTGCCCCCTTCATGCAAGTCCACTCCATTAATAATAATTTTCTTTATAGTTTTTAGTTTGTGTGGTGAGTTTAAGTGTGAATTCTTCTCTAAGAGTGTTGAAGAGGGAGAGAAGTGAGAGATTTCTTCTTCCTGCATTTCCAAAGAGAGGCTACAAGGGATTTGCTTTAAGAAAAGTTTCAGATAAGTGTTATTTGTTTATTATTGTTTCATGAACTTCCTTTTATATATAAAATTTGTGTTTTGTTGTATCTTTCTCATGAAGTCTGAGTATTTTCCTTTATTTTTCTCTCTACTTTGAGATATGGTGAAATGAAGAGATAATCTGGATGTGTCAATGTTAAAATTTTAAAAAAATTTTGATGGTTTTTTAACTCCGCTTTTAATTTACTTTTCAATCTAAACAATTGAATTGTTAAAATATGTTGTGAAACATATGATCTTGGAATTGGAGTATGAGTTCTACAATAGAATTAGAATCACATTTAATTCCATGAAAGAGTATTTCTTTCATGGAATTAAGTGCAAATAAATAGGAAAATATACATTGTTGGGTGTAGAATTGGAGATTTCTAGGGTGACAAACTAAAAATCCCCAATTTGATCTTAGTGTTTAAGAACTAAAGCAAGAGTTAGCCTTTAGGGAAGGGAAGTAGGAGCTCTAGAGTGGCAGCCAATATCGTTCTAGCCTAGCCATAAATTTAGGGACTAAACCTAAGATTAGCCAATAATTTTCTATAACATTGAATCAGGGTAGAGAATTAAAATTACTCCTATTTGACACAATACAAATTTAAACCATTTATCTCATCTCATTTCACTAAAAACTCATGGTAGTGAGAAAGATGTTTTTTCATATAAGAAAACTTCATCACATAAACGTTGTTTAGTAGTTATTGTTTTGAACTTTGCATTTAACTTTTGCTAGTAGTTAATAATTTAGTTTTGATAGTTTCCAAAACATTCAAAATTAGTGACAGTAATTCATTGTATTTCTATGAATTTCCTAGTTAATTTATCATCTCAAATTTAAACCTTCCTCGTAGGATTGATGTTTGGGGCTTAAATAGAAAGTCTTATATTACTTGATAACGATACGTATACTTACGTAGAATCCTAACATTAAGTGTTTAACACTATTATTCATAAAATGCCACATCAAGTTTTTGACACCTTTGTAAAGCGAAGTCAACTTTATAAATTTTACACAAATATATTTTCCCGGGATCACTAATAAAAAATTGGCTTCACTTGAATCAACTTAAGGAAGAAGCTTCATTACATTTTCAAAGCTTATGTTGGAGTATTAGTAGCATTCCTAGTAAATTTATTAAAAAGTTCTTTTTTATATGAATGTTATAAATGTTCTTAATATGACAAATTGTAATTCTTTTTGAAATAAATAGAGATTTAGAAATCTTAAATTTGATTACTAAGTATTCCTAAACTTAGAGTTTGAATCTAAGTTATTAAAGTTTTTTCTTAAATTTTCTTATTCTATTTATTAAACTAAAGTATATAAGTTTTAAATTAATCTCTATCCTACATCATATTCTTTTATGTAATAAAAGTGTCGCTTGAGGACAAGTAACATTTAAGTTTATATATTATTTGAAGTACATATTTTATGCTTATTTTGGGTGATATTGCACTTTAAAAAAGGGTATTTTAATGTTTTTGTTATAGGCATAACATTTTTAGGCATTTAAAGCAAAAATGACAAAAATGACAAAATTTGGAGCCCAAAAGAGCAAATTTCGAGATTCTGGCGCATAATGCGTCAGATCGGCGCATGATGCACAATATTGGCGCATGCACCGTTTGACAGAGAATTGGTGCATGATGCACCCGATCGGTGCATCATGTGCTAGAGATGACTTTTTGCAAATTATGGTGGTTCGAGATGAATTTTGTGCCAATTTTTAAAGGGACTCTTATTCTACACACCTATTGGAGTAATTCAATGCATCTAGACACTTTGGAAGGTTCTTTATGAAGGGATACGTCTCTTGGATCAAATAACATATCTTTTGAATTCAAAATAGTAGACTTTTGGAGGGAATTTGAATTTTTTTTCAAAGGAGGCAGCCCAAAAATAAAGGAGAAGACTTCAAGGAGAGAAGAGAGGGACGAGAAAGTGAGAGAGAGAAAGTTGGTGTGAGAGGCAAAAGAAGAGAAGAGGAGATTTTCTTCTAGGGTTGTAAGAGGAGAGGGAAGGTGAGAGATTTCTTCTTCATTACACTTCTAAGAGAGAATTGAGTGGGATTGTGAAGAGAGAAATGCTTGAAGAGAACTTCTAGAGATTTGCTTAGGAAAGATTATGAGATAAGTTGTGTCTTTTATTTCTTTTATTTTGTAAACTTATTTTCATATATGAAATTCATATTTTGTTGTATCTTTCTCATAAATTTTGAGTAGTTTTCTTTATCCCTCTCCCTACTTTGAGATATGATTTTGTGAAGAATGATTTTGTTTCTATAGTTTTAAATGTTAATAATTTGTGAAGATTTGAGCTTAGATACTCATTTACTTTTTGATATGACCAATTGAAATGTTAAAACTTATTGAGAGACATATGTTCTGAAAAGGGATATGATTTCTATAACATAGGGAGAATCACATTTGACTTCATGGGAGAGTATGTCATTCATGGGATTGGGTGCAAATAACTAGGAAAATATACTTTGTTGGATGCAGAATTGGAGATTTTAAGGTAACAGATTAAAATCTCCAATTTGGTCCAGTTGATTGGAAACTGATGCGAAATTGTTAGCCCTTAGGTGAGGGAGCTGGTATCCTCCCAGCATAACCACAGAATTAGGGACCAAATTCTGGATTGGTCAATGTTTTTTATAACACTCGGAAGTGGGTAAAGAATAGGATTGCTCCTATTTAGCACAAAAAAGTTTTTATATATGTATTTTCAAATGATTTCAATTTCTTCACAATCCATATACTCGTTGTAAAGGGGAAGGATGTTGTCTTAAATTTGAACTTTCAGTCAAAACAAAAAGTTTGTTTAGTTTTTGTAATTTTACTTTTGAAAGTTATTTATTAGTTAGTTAACTTTATTTTTCAACTGCATTTTATCTAGCATTTACTTTAATAGTTAATATTCAAACTTCGCACTTTACTTTCGTTTTTGTATTTTTTAATTCTAAAATAATTTTAAAAACTTATTTAAAGGACTTTCCAACTTCCCTGTGGGATTGATATGTTGGAATCCATTAGAGCCCTTTAATACTTTAGCGATAGATATACTTGCATTGATTTTAATGAGGATTTGGCTCTTTCAAAAGAGTTTTAAAAGATAAATCATTTTCATAAAGGGTATTTTTGTTGAGATTATATTACATGTTTATTATATATCTTTCATGTATAATTTTGTAATATTGAAAAATATTTGCAAAATTTACACACTAAATCTGCCCCTGCATTAGTCACTTAGTCATGGGCGAAATTCAAACAATTATAGGAGGCATATTGCTAACAGATCAAGTTCTTATTACTGCACCTGATGAACCAGCACATAAGAAATTGCACCTTGAACCTATCGCTTTTGATGATTTTGATCTAGAAGGAGTCTGAGTACCTCACTAAGATCCTCTTGTTATTAGCGCAGGAATTGGCAAACTCTGCTACAATGTAAAAAAGATCCTGATTAACAATGGAAGCTTTGTTGATGTTATGTTCTACTCCACTTTCCTTAGTTTGGGACTGATAAGGGGAAGACTTCAACCGACATCTGGGCCATTATTTGGTTTTGATAATTGACCAGTATAGGTTGAGGGAACAATAAATCTCCCTGTTGTCATGGGAGATTTTACATGGCAGGTAACTCGCTCAGTCCAGTTATTTGTTGTCAAGCCAGAATCAACATACAATGTCATCTTTGGGAGACCTCTGCAATCCATCTTTGGCATTGTAACATATATGCTACACTTGAAGCTCAAATTTTTAACCCCAGCAGGGATCAGCATCGTACAAGGAGATCAACAGATACCACAATCATGCTACGTTAAGCAAGCTCAGACAAGCCCATCAGTGACACTTAACATTGAAAACTTTGATGTATGAGATGAAGATGTTTCTCAAAGAGTTTCCCCTGTGGAAGATTTGGTTCATGTACCACTCTCCAATGAACACCCATCAAGAATAGTACAGCTTGGTTCCTTACTCTCCGATGAACAAAGATCAGAATATGTAGATCTCCTCCAAAAGAACCAAGGTATTTTTGCATGGACCCAGGCTGACATGCCTGGAGTTGACCCTGGAATAATCATGCACTCTTTAAAGATAGATCCGAACTTTAAACCAGTCATCCAGAAGAAGTGTAGTTTTACCCCAAATCACTTACAAGCTATTGAACAAGAAGTCAACAAGCTTCTCAAACCAAAGTTCATACGGGAAGTACGCCATCTTGCATGGTTGGCCAATGTCGTCATGGTGAAAAAAGCTAGTGGTTCATGAAGAATATGTGTCGACTATATAGACCTCAATAAAGCATGTCCAAAGGATAGCTTTCCCCTCCCACACATAAATCAACTAGTTAATGCCACTTTCAGACATCGGATGCTGAGCTTTATGGATGCATACTCAGGGTACAATCAAATAAAGATGAACCCAGTAGACAAGGAAGCCACCTCTTTTCAAACAAATAAGGACTTATACTGTTATCAGCTTTCAGATTAAAAAATGCTGGTGCAACTTATTAACGTCTCATGAACAAAGTCTTCAGAAATCTTCTCGATTGTACAATGGAGGTTTACGTTGATGACATGTTAGTAAAATTCTTGGAAGCATCCTAACACACTTCTCATCTGGAGGAGTGTTTCCAACTCCTTCTTCAATACGATTTACAATTTAACCCGATTAAATGTGCTTTCGGAGTGACATCGGGGAAGTTTTTGGGATTCATGGTTACCCATCATGGAATTGAAGTAAACCCAGAAAAAATCAATACACTGAAGGACATGATGCCTCTAAAAAATATCAAAGAGGTACAATGGTTGAATGGTCATATAGCCGCTTTATCTCGCTTCTTAGCTTGTTTTAGGGATAAGTATATGTCATTCTTCAAGATACTTAGAGGTGCTTGAAACAACAATTTTCAGTGGACAGATGATTATCAGATTACTTTCGAGCAACTCAAGGCATATTTAGATTCACCACTCCTCCTCTCAAAGCCCATCCAAGGAGAGATGTTATATATCTATTTGACTATTTCACCTCATACAATAAGATATGTTCTTGTCAGAATAGAAAATCAGTCAAGAAACCAATATATTACGTTAGCAAGATTCTCTCTAATACATAAAGTCGCTATCCAATGGCGGACAAGACTGTGCTAGCCCTAATATTCTCAGCAAGTAGACTTTGTTCGTACTTCTAGGCTCACACTATCGGCATCTACNCTCAGCAAGTAGACTTTGTTCGTACTTCTAGGCTCACACTATCGGCATCTACACACAACTCTCTTTGAAGGCTATCCTACAAAAAATAGAAGCATCAAAAAGATTAGTTAAGCTGTCAGTAAAATTGGGAGAATTTGACATCCATTATTTACCACGACCGAACATCAAATCACAGGTGTTGGCTAACTTTGTGGTAGAATGTAAAGTGCTTACCTCTGATTAACCACCCTCTTCTCTTCCACGGTCAGCTCAGTGGACACTATACATAGACGGAGAATCCAAAAACTCAGGAGCTGGTGCAGGAATACAACTCATATCCCCAAAGAAAGATATTTTGGAGTATGAACTTTTTTTTGAAATTCCCAGCCACCAATAATGTTGCTGAATATGAAGCACTTGTCATCGAATCAAAGATTTCCATCAACAGTAAAGTACGAAACATGATTATCTACACTGATTTTCAACTCATTGCATCCCAGGTAAAAGGAGAATTCAACGCTCATAACTCACAACTGGTGTAGTATCTCTGTCTAGTAAAAACACTTCTCGCCCAAATTAAAACATGTCAACTCATTCACATAATTCAGAAGCATAACACCTGAGCTAATGCCCTCTCCGAGCTTGCGACTTCAACAACTGGAGATCTCTATAAAAGAAGGTGTATTGAGGAGATACATTTCCCTAGAATCCATGGCCCATGGGTGATATTGTCTAAAGATTACCCAAGGAAGCCATCTTGGATAGATCTCATCATCTCCTTCCTCAAAGGCGGAACACTGTCAGGTGATACTACTACATCAATTCACATCCAATGCATGGCGGCCAACTTCATCCTTATAGGGGATGAACTGTATAGGGAATGAACTATATAAGAATTTCATCCTCTCAGACCTCAAGACTTACTTTAATGCAATTGTTGGTGTGTTGACTTTGAGATCTTTCACCTTCAACATCTCCTTCTAGAAGTACATGATGAATTCAGGCATACTCTTATGCTCAACTTACTTGAGTTACCATAAAGACTACAAGTTTTGGTGGGTTTTTGGGCGTCAGAGAACTGCGCTAGAAACAGATTCTTGGAATCAAAAAAGTTGTTGATGCTCTCGAACCAAATCACATGGAACCACTTCAATGGTGACGACCTCAAAGTGGTGAAGAATAGGCGACAATTGAAAGCTGACAGTCACTTTTTTGGAAAGTACATTTAATTTAATATATATATATATATATATA